>CM076581.1:1030565614-1030821392 GCA_034641835.2 Pinus albicaulis | reverse complement strand
AGATTAATGAATGCCTGATGGGCATATAGAATTACCACAAAGAAATATATTGGTACATCTCCTTACCAACTTGTTTATGGGATGGATGTTGTTTTTCCATCCTCTTTAGGAGTAACAGTAATGAAGATAATCCAAGAACTGCAAGTTGAAACCAATGAAATCCAGAAAATTATTAACCAAACCATACACTTGCAGCAAACTAGGGAAGATGTCTATCTCAAGTCTCATGTTGTTCAAGAAAAGATTAAAAAGATATTTGAGAAGAAGACTAAAGAAGGTGACTTTTATATAGGTGACAAAGTTCTAAAGTGGGATTCAAGGAGAGAAGAGAAAGGTAAACATGGGAAATTTGATTTCTTATGGAAAGTCCCTTCTGTCATTTATGGTTACACAGGTAACAATGCATTATTTTTTAAGGAGTTGGATGGATCATATCTTTCAGGTGGACCTATCAATGGTAGAATGCTAAAGCATTAATATTCCCCAGAATAACAATAGTTCACTTTGTTTACTTTACTCATTGTACATAACATTGTAGATTTTAGATTGGATTGGATGGTTTTCTAGCAAAGTTGAAGCCCAGAGAGAAGGCCCTAAGCTTTGAAGGATAAAATATCATAAATTATGAATAATGCAAAGCTCAGAAAACAGTTCCAAGGCCAGAATAGTCAAAATTCAAAGGCTACTAGTCTCAAATTTCTTGACATTTCACCAGGAAATTCCATCCCCATGTGGAGCTATTGTTAGGGTCCCATAATAATAGGATTCATAATTTTGATTTGATTTTGATTAGTCTTATAATATGTATATACTTTTCTTTCTGAAATTTTTTTTCCCATATCACAAAAATAAAAAATGTAAAGAGGGTAAAAGACCTAAAAGAAAAATCAAAAGACTTAAAAGAAAAAATATCAAAAAAGAATAGAAAAATGGACTGCAAACAAAAGGGAAAAAATAATACATGAAACTGATGCAAATTCAAATGCCACTACTATTTTCTTTTTCTGCAAAATAAATATTGTGTGGAGCTTGTTACAATGCCACAATCCATGAAGGTTAAACAACATAATCTTAACTTCTCATGTTTTAATTATTAGATAGAGAATAAAGATCTAGCCAAACAGTTTAATCTTGGAAGATCAGTAGTTAGGTAGGGAATATTAAGGAGCTCAACAGCTTAATCTGAGACATTGGAAGAAATAAGGATAGAATTAGTTAGTTTGTTGTTTTAAAATAAAAATGAATAAGGGTTTTCAAACTCAAATGGACTCAGGTAAATGAAGAAAAAAAATGTTAGGGTAGCATATGGGTAGGTACAAGCAGTTTTTACACTCATGGATAAGCTGAAAATTGATCATTTCAGTCACTAAATTCCTTCAAAAATCATCCCCTTGTGAAAACGCTCCATCCCCTCCATTTTCATTCTTTCCCCTTCATTTTTCCCTTTTTCCCATTATCATCCATTTTCTTTTGCAAAAATCCCCTTTTCCTAAGTTTAAAACACATTTTACTTAAGAAAAGTAAAATCCTTTAACTAATTCCCCTTTTATTCAAAAAACACCCAAAAAACCCAAAAAATTAGTTTTTATCCTAAGTATAAATGTTGGGACCCATTATGAACTAATATAAATTCCAACATTAAGTTTTACACTATACTTAGTGTATTTTGACATCCTGCAGATTCATTCCATCTTTAACACTAACTTGAAGTATTAAATATTTATATAATATATCCCAACCCATATTTATAGTTTAACCTATGTTTTATTTCCCCCACGTGTTATATAATCCCCCACGTCCCGTAGGTTAAAAATATTAAAACTATATATGACGATCCCACTATAAATAACCCCCGCCAATGCTAATGTTACACTTATCCGCATTACATTTTTTAAATAAAACATTAATATCCGCCTATCATATTTCACTCCAAACTATGTATTAAACCTTAGTTTAATTACATATTTCACCTCCGGCTGCATTGAAATCCTGGGCCCAATGCCATCAAACCTTACAGTTTTATCGCACCATCTTGACCGTCCGACCATCATCTCCCAGATCCAATGGTAGTTGTCTCATGTCGCACATTTAATTACATGATGGTTAAACAAACACAAAGCTTGTCATAAATGTAGTTTTCGGGATCTCTCTCACCTCTACATGGTGAATTTCCATTAGATCACACCGATCAATCTAATCCCGCTTACCACTTTTGAACCATGCGAAAAATGCTTGGCAGTTTTTTCCTCCCCTACGCCCAAACCACTTATATATTTGAATTGACTGCCATTTATTGCATTCACCATAGAATGAAATTGTTTATAAACTGCCCATTTGCACTCATTTTCACTCTTCTGTTACTGTTTTCACGAAAAATGAAGCATTGCAAACCAAAAAGGCTGTTGTCGACTCCGTTTTCTAGCCTAAATGAAACAAAATTCATCAATTTGATTGCTACAACCACTGCAGAAGACATCCGAGTGCCTATAAAGACTATAAAAATCTTCTGAAAGCTTTCCAACCCCAGAAACCCTCCTACATAGCAAAATTTCAATTTTCCTAGGTATTCTTTAGAGGAAAAGACTCATTCATCAATCTAAAAGAGTTATATATTTAATTGAATCATTTACGAGTTTGTGTGCCTAAAGAAAACCCTATTTTTTCATAAATCCTTTGATTCTATAAACCCTGAGCAACCCTTTCCCAAATTCTGATACTGTGGACAGATTGAGTAAACTGAAGAAGTTTAAGCCATCTCCAGACCTGAGAAAGCCTTATGTGACCTTCAAACCCTTTTCTACAATGCTTAGGAATCCTTTTTGTATAAAATTGATGTTTTAAAGATTGTTTTTTATCACAAAAAGTGCACTGTAAACCCTAGATATAATTTGCTGAAGCTATAAGGTCTTGAAGTTTTTCTTGTGATACAGAGATTACTGTTTAAGTTAAATGATCATAATTATTCCTTTACAGACAAAATATAGAGCCCCTATTATATCCAAATCCTTCTGCAAAACTATCATAACTTACAGAGGTGTTTTACAGGCCTATATCAATGTTTTTAAGGTCAAAAGAGTATAAATTGATAAATCAAGCAAATCAATGGCTTCCAAAAACATTCTAGAAGTCAATCCTCTACAGCCCCCTGTTGTAGATGTAGAGTGTATTCCCCTGGCAGATGTAGACTTCAATATTACTGATACATTGATAGAGTTCAACCTTCTTGAGCTCCACTGCTAGGGCCAAGAAAAATCCCTAGATCAGGCTGATGAAGTGTTTATCTGGGAATCAAAATTGCCAAAATATGTTGTGAAACTAGCTCCAAAAATAGAATAAAAGAGATATCAATGCCTTATAAATAAGACACTTCGAGGGGGCAACCTCCAATACATTACATGAATGAACAATTCTTGGATGATACAAATGGAAAAACCTCCTTTCTATATATAGGAGTCCATGGGGCCACAATGTAAACCTAGTTGTCCTAACAATAATAATGTAAGGGCACAATAATATAAATATGGGGGTTACAGGGGTACAAAAATAACAATAAGGGGGGTTAGACTAACATAATAAGGGACTACACTATTAATATAGGGGCTTAACATGCCCCTCTCCTTCAAACAAGTGTTTTCCTCAACGCTTGATTATTTCTTGATGCTTCTGTATAAAATTCTCATCCTCCCATGTGGAATATTCTATAGGAAAGTTTTTCCACTTGGTGAGATACTCTGAAATTGATTGTACTTGTTGAGTTCTTGTTTCTGTGACTGCTTCAGAACTTGTTTCGATGTGATGTTGATCTTCCTGTTGTTTCATTAGATTCTGCACCAAAGTTAGGTTATCCTTTGAGAGTTGGAGAACTTGTTGTTGATGCTCGATGTGACCTTCCACTAATTTAAAATCCATATTATCTATTATTTGATCCTTAAAACCATCCAACTTAGCCTCCATTTCTTCTTTAAACCATCTATTTCATCTTTGATTTCTCTTCGTAAGATTGAAATTTGTTGCACTTGGTACCATAATTTTGATATCTCATACTGCAATTCTTCCTTTTCATGCGTCATAGAATAGTTTTTTGAGGGCTTAATGGGTATGGAATTATTTTTTTGAGGCATTATAGAACCCAATACTGATATCTGTTTTACAATATTCCCTTGGAATCAATTCAACTTGATTCTTCGAAGAGGACTTATGCAATTCGGAAAAAAAATACACACCTTTTACTTGCTTTTGAGGAGCTCGATATTGAAATTGACTTATATCTATACTTAAAAATACTCAATATCTGAAATTTTGTCTTGTAGTAGTCCTCTGAAGCTTCTTTAAAATGCCACAGGTCTGACTTGATTTGGGTTCTTCAAGGCAAAGTTATGTCAAATCTCCCAAAATGACCTAATTATGGACTGGTTCAGTAGAGCGAACTTGTACACTTTCCACGTGTCATTGTTTGCTCCTTGGCTCTAAAATTTATAGACATGAAACTACAGTCCGTGTAATTTCAGTAGCTTTTTACAGAATTCCAACCTGATGCTTAGAGAGAGAGTTATGAATATTTTCCCATGATCACCTATTTGAGATGAAATTTGGGAGCCTGAAAAAATCCCTAACTTCCACAGATTATATCTCCGAAAATATTGCAAACCAAGCTCTAAAATTTTGCAATGATATTCCTCAGGATTTTGGTGTTGCACTCTAAAAATTTCAGCTTCTGAACCTTCGTAGAAAAAAATTTATAGCGAAAATTCCACGATGACCTTTTTGGAGCAGCGAAACCCTAGAATCCAAAGCTCTAATACCAAATGTTGTGAAACCAGCTCCAAAAATAGAAGAAAAGAGATATCAACGCCTTATAAATAAGCCACTTCGAAGGGGGCAACCTCCAATACATTACATGAATTAAAAATTCTTGGATGATACAAATGACAAAACCTCCTTTCTATATATAGGAGTCCATGGGGCCACAATGTAATCCTAGCCGACCTAACAGTAATAATGTAAAGGCACAATAATAACAATACGAGGGTTATAGGGGTACAAAAATAACAATAAGGGGGGTTAGACTAACATAATAAGGGACTACACTATTAATATAGGGTCTTAACAAAATATGTTGTTCCTCATACTTACTAATACCCAGAAGTAATCAGAGCTTGCTAATCATGCTACTCTCTTGATCAAAGAGCCATAGTGAACCCTGAAAAATGAGTCTTGTTTACTATTACAGCAGATTCAATAAATCAAATGCTTCAGATATAGCCTGGGCCAAATGAAGTTCCTTTGTCTATTGAATCCATCACTAAGTTCTACTTGGATCTGGATTTTCCCAAGAGATTTGAGATTTTTCAAACCTTCATGCCTTCCTGTGTGGAAATTCCCAAGCTAAATCCTCCATATTATTTTGCTAAATTCTCTAAAAGGACAAGACATATTATTTCCATGATTTATTTCATCCTTGGCTATTTTATAGATGAACATTTTGATGTTGCAGTGCTTGGTTTCTTATCTATTTTTTCACCTGGTCAGCCTCCTGCTACCATATTTAACTTTGCCCAATATATTGCTGACAGTATCCATGATAAATTAGTCAAAATGCCTTCTGAAGGTGTTTTTAGGTATTCTTCATTCCTATTTCACATGTTCCTATATTTTTAGTCTGAGAAGTTTAATATAAGCTTTCAGAAGCTTGATGTGGAAGGAAATCCAAAATCTGTCATATTCTGGACTACCTTGATAAGGAAAGATTCAAACGAGTTCACCTATTTAAATTTTATAGATTCCTTCATCCATCCCTTGGTAAATTTGCTAAACAACAATATACAGCCTAGAATTAGCAATGAAATGAAGAAAGTCTTACAATTTTCTGAGCACAATAGAACAGGTGATTGGTACTGTTAGAAAATTATATATTATAGAGCAATGCAACACATAAAATATGTGGAAAACACAAGCACATAAAACACATTAAACCAGAGAGACACATATATATGTGGTTCACCCAGTTTGGGCTACGTCCACCCCAAAAAGCCAGTCCTTCCTTTCTATTATTCAGCAAAATGAAGAGACGCAACCTACAATAGATCCATTGTAATATCCTATGTTCTCTCTCACAATCTCCCTATCTGTTTCTCACTCTGAGAATACACACAAAATACACAGCCACAATAAAATTCCCTTATACAAAGCGAGGGGTTTCCTTCTAGGGAAAAAAACCCTAAACTAAACATAACTTCTACCATCAAATCATCCGCCTAATGAACGGCCCAGATTGATTAGAAATTACTATATTTTTACAAGGAAATTTCACATCTGTTTTTAGCTTCGGGGGCGTTGTCCCCGAAAGCCAGCCCCCTTGGACCCCCCAGGCAGTGTTGCCGCCCCATTAAGGTACATGGGTCCAATGCTGTGATACAAAATAAACAAGATAATCAAGCTCCACACCCAAGAGGTACTTGTACCAAAATCACACTGAAATAAGAGTTTATGGATCAAGCCTTATCCCTTATAAACTGACAAAATACCTCCCTAAGAGGTGATTTTCCTTGGAATACATAAGGCATATTCTAAATTCAGATGTTGTCAATTTCTTAATTGCGAAGAAGAAAACACAATTCAAGTTGAAGAACCAGGTTGGCCCATTCATCTGTAATAATAGAGAAGCAGGTCCAAAAGAAAAAAAACAGTTGTAGGAGTTCAAATTCAGTCCTAGTTTCCTTTGGTATTATGATCCCCTTGTTGTTATTAGAAAAATGAGAGTTAAATGCAAATTAACTCCATACATACATGAAAAGAATCCAGAAATTGAGAAATTATCAAACCAATTTGAATGGTTAGAGAATACATTGGTAGAGGCAGAGAAGCGAAGTGATACTAGTCAAACTTTGCAAACTCTAGCCCAAGAAGACAGAAGTGTGAAGAGAAATAGAGAGGAAGGATCTTATACAGCTAAGACTACAAAAGAGACAAAATTCAAGTTAAGATACAGTAAAAAGCCAAAGCTAAATCCTATCAAGAAAGAATAGGAAACAGTAGAGGTGATTGACACAGAAATTGCAGAAAAAGATAATGCACCTCCTACAATAATTGAAGAGGAACACCAAACCACTACTTCTAAGACATATCTAATTCAGAAAAAACACAGTATAGAAGTGTCTTCATCAAATAAAACAATAGAAAAGGACATGGACATCAAAGAAAGATATAAATAAGTCAAAGCCAAAAAATGAAGAAATAAAAAATGAAATATATTCTCAGTATTCAAAGCAAACTCCTAGCTTTCATAATAGGCTACTTTCAGCCTGTTAGCCACCTATAATATTTTGTTATACCAAAAGGTGGCTAAGATATTTTTTGAGCCTCCAAGGAACAAATTTTATCACTAAAAATTTTTGGCTCTTGAAGACTCCTTGTAGGCCTCATGCCTCTGTCCAAAATCCTCATTTGCTGTCCCATTTTATACTCAGGAATTTCTGCTGATTCCAACTAAAAGACTGCTGAAAGATTGTCATTTCTCCTCTTCTCAAAACCTTCCATCTGCTTCCCTTTTTCTCCATCAAAACTACCTTGTTTTCATAAGTCTTCTTCTTTCCATTTATGAAAAAATTCCCCTTTCATAGTTAAAAACTCACTTTTTAACTATTTCGGAACCCCCCTATCATATTATTTCCTCATATAATCATAGAGCCCGCAATCGGGCGATAAACCGTTGAAAAATCCCTCTCCGATCAATATTTTCCTTTGTAAACCCAAAAACCCACTTTCCGAAAGTTTTAAGTTAAAAACTTAAAACCACGTGATAAATACAAATGGGTTGATTGAAAAGAGCCGATCGCACAATCGCAATCAGAAACAACACAAATGGGTTGATCGGAAAGACCAGGCTCATTGGCCTGATTGCGATTGACCCTTGTCTTTATACTCCCGGGCATATTACATTCCATGAAAACCACCGGCCCCGCAATCGGGCGCCTTTTTTCCTTTACTTATATATTTTCCGCCCGATCCATTATAACTTGTGTTTATTGCAAAAACTTTGGTTTTTCATATGTTTAAAGGTTTTTTCCGCCGGTGCGTAGGTCGAAGAAATCCTGACCGTTGATCTAGTTCTTCGATCCAACGGTCCACGCACAATCGCATCGCAACTTTTCCTTATTGCGCAATCGCATGCCCATCTCTGCAACCTCCGATTGCCGATCCTCGACTCAATCCCGACCATTGATCTTGTTCTCAGATCGACGGTCTGCGCTCAATCGCAAGTTCCCTCCGATCGCAATCGCAAGCCTTCCCGTCTCACTCCCGATTGCGATCCGTCGATTCCATCGCAGCCGTCCATCTGTTTCACAATCTGACGGCCATCGCACACCCTTGCGATCCCTCCGATTACATCCTATCTGTTCATTTCCCGCTGATCCAACGGTCATCGCTTGATCGCACTGGTCGCCCGAACGCTAATCGCAAGCCCGTTCCACAGTCCTCCGATTTAATCCTAGTCGTCCATCTCCCTGATGATCGGACGGACAGTGCTCAATCGCATCGCTGCGTTTCAATCGCATTCCCTTCTCTGCCCTGCCCGATCGCGATCCTCTGATTAAATCTGAGCCGTCCATCCTCCCGAGGATCCAACGGTCCTTATTCCCTCCGTTCACAAGTCTTGCCCCGTTTCAAAAACCCTCTGATTCACCTTCCGCCGTCGATCTGATCTGCAAATCAACGGCCAGCGCTCAATCACATCGGAAATTTACATCGCATGCACTTGCCGCCACCCCCGATTGAGATCCTCCGATTAGATCAGGACCGTCCACGTGTCCAGATCGGACGGTCCAAAACCACCCCACCTTATTTCTTCTCCCCGCTCTCATTTTTCTGTTTTGCACCGATCTCCACCGTTAGATATTTTTATCCGACGGCTATGCTCCTCCCCCGCCATCTGAAGCAGTTTAAACCTATTTTTTGCAGGATTTCTTAAATTGTTTTCTGTTTGATGCAGGTGTTCTAAATGGTTTTTCATTGTATAACGAAGAAATGCCAAGGGCTGGGAATGACGATTCTCATGCCCTCGTTTCATTACATAGAAGCCATTCACCGGGCTCTATTCCATGTTTCGTCAGTACTCTATGAGTATTGATGCCGTAAAGCCCAGTGCAGGTCTGCACATCGACAAGACACTGTTTTAATTCAAACACAGTTAAAGAGTATCAGTTTTGAAGACAGAGCATAGCAGATGAAGATTGAAGACTGCTTTTATGGGGATTACTTACTTAAGACAGTTTATCAAAAGCCTAATCCCCAATATAAAACATAGTTTAAAAGAAACCTAAAGTGTTTCATCGCATATTTCCTCCACCGCCATACATCCGAGGCAAATTGATTCCTCAACCATCATAGCAGTTGCCACCAATTGCCTCAAAATGCCACGAAACTAAACTTATTGAACAGATCGTATATTATGTTCTAACAAACTTCCAAAGAAGTTATTTCGCCTAAATTTAATGGCGAATATCTGCAGAGTTACTTCAAACATTACATAAAGCCTCAAAGTCAAATAAAGCTCCCGCCGAGCTTAATTCATAAATGTAAAACAGTTAATACAGTGTTCAACCTATAAACTTCTCCATCGAGCCCCTCAAAAGGCCGAGAAGTCTTCAATCTGTATTAATTGACCTAAGAGATCTTTTGTTAGGTCTCACCTCCTCATTATTCTATAAATACTTTAGTAGAAGATGAGTGAAGGGTTGGATTAGTCAGTTTGTTAATGTAATTGCCGAAGTATCGTGGGTCAGCTTCGAGAGGAAAACTCTTGACTATAAATAGTGGTTTCTTGGGCTCTTGGAGCTCTGCTTGTAACAGATAGGTTAGGTTGTGAAGAGAGATGGATTAAAAAATTGGATCTGAAGATTGTAACTGGTTTGAAGCATCAATACAAGCTGATTTATGGGATCCTGGTCTATGCTGATGGTGATGTTATTCTCACTGTAACCTGTATTTTGTTTCTATTTTCAGTTTGTTTCATTTTCTACTGTAAAGAACAGTTTAAACAGTGTTAGGACCTACTGTATATCAGTAACCTTCTCTGGCTGAAAAATATTTATCCCAATGTTTTCTTCTAACTGTGTTATTTAGAAATGATTTAATTCAGTCTAAGTACAGAGATGCTGGCATTCCCTCATCTTTTTGTCACAGCTGGATGTTGTTTTTAAATGTTACTTTCAATATATGTCGTGTGAGGATGAATTGAGGAAATCAAAGGTTAGCCCTGAGTCCCTTTCTTGTTTTCTCATCTATTTGATTGTTTCCCTTAAGATGTGTCAAAATCTGACTAGTTTCGAAGTACTTATCAGATCTTAGGTCATTCTGTGTTAACTCTGTGATTGTCTTGGAAGTAACTAAGTAAAGAAGAGCTAGGAGAGGATATGGTGAGCCCAACCCGCTAGTTTCTACTCCAAAGGTTGCCTTCAAGTTCCCCTTTGTTTTTATTTGTATTCTATTGGAAGTGTATCAAAGGCTGGCTAGTTTCGAAGTACTTACCAGATCCTAGTTTGCTTCTATGTTTTTCTTAAGTGCCTGGTCAAAGGCTGGCTAGTTTCAAAGTACTTACCAGATCCTGGGCTGCTCTTTGTTCTGAATCCGTCACTTCCTTTCTTATTGTATCACTCCATTCCATAAATCAAACTTTAAAGAGATCCTTAGGCATAGATGACTTGCCCCATAGATTACTCTTGAACCTGAATGTTTCAATTAAATCCTCTTATGACTCCATAGCCCAATGGATCGAAACTTGCCATCATCTTTATTCATGATCTTAGCTTACTCTTTAGCTTGCAACTTCTCACCTTTGAACCTATTTGCATATATATCTTTCCGCCTCAGACAGCAACTATGTTCAACCTTCTGAGAAAACCAAACAAAACCCTTGGACCTCATAACTAGCCTAATATCATTACCCTAAGATTTTCAAAGACAATATCCATCTTTGTGCATATTGGAGAGATCCCTCTCCGGATTCAGGAGGGCTAGATCCTAGAATCCCAAAGTTGGTTGAAATGATGTTAACCCTGTGATCGGACTTTGCCAATCTTGCTTATTACAGAGACCTAACATTTCCGGCGACTGGCCGGGGACTGGTTCTTTTCATTTTAATGACTACATAAGACTCAGAGTACCCCTGATATCTTTAGATTGGTACATGGTGGTGGACCATAAAACCTTTTACCTCCTTAGGAGCTAAACATTTTCCACCTGGCGACTCCACACTCTTAAACTCCCAGAAGACCAAATGAATCCACTGGTAGAAGACCCTGAACTGATTGACCAGAAACAGTGACCTCTTTCCTGATTTACAAACATGGATTTAGATATAGATCCAGAAGACAAACATATGCTCATGATGGAAAAATTAATGTACATGCTTGGAAAAAGAGTCGATAGGTTTATATCCAATATGAGTATTGGTTATCAAGAAGAACAAATGCTTTTCCCTAATCAAACAAAACCTCTACCACTACAAGACATGCAGGATGAACATGAAGAAATTAATCAAGAAGAATTCCCAATCATGATGGAGAAAATGATGTACATGCTTGGGAAAAGAATGGATAGGTTGATGGCTAATATGAATGTTGATGATCTAGAGCAAGCCAGCCTTTCCCTTAATCAAACACAAGCCCAATCACCTCAAGACCAAGACCCTGACCAAGGCATGTATCATGATCAAAACTTTATAAAAGATGATGAGCAAACTTACAAAGAAAGCAACGAAGAAGGTTGTCAAGAAAAACTTGATTGCCTGCCTATGTCTTGTACCATGCTGATAAGAGAACTCCATCACCTAAATGCAAAAGATTTTAATGACACAAGTGAAGTTGAAGCTGAAGTGTATACCTCTGTTCTAAGCAAAAAGGAAACTCCTTCTCTCTTCACAGAGAAAGAGGTCGATCTAGTATTGAACAGACAACCAGCATCCAAACCTTCATTTGAACCAAACACTTCTGCTCATCTACCTACTCCATCTTGTTGTCTTGATACAAGAAATAAACTTGTAGATCAGTTAGAAGAAAGGCAAATTGACAACCCAATATGTTCAACTGATGAAATTGTTTATTCCAATGATTTTCCAAATTTCGATCAGTCTGATGATAATGATGATTCACAAGCAGAAACTAATCATGCAGGGCAACCATCATTTGATTGGTGTTATGATTTTCACCATCATCAGCTAGAAAGCCGCAATCATCCATTTCGATCCATCATAAATGGTTTTCACATGATTGGGAATCAACAGCTTTTCAACTCAGAAGGTGAAGAGAAGAGCAATGAAGAAATTTTTGAGCAAGAGGAAACCATTGAATACACCCCTACTCAAGAATATAATAACCTCTTCACAAAGTTCGGCCCACTCAATCCAAGCATACTAGGGCCACAAGAGGACAACACTGTCAAATATGATGAGTCCTCCAGTTCAGAGGATGATGAAGATGAAGGAGAAAAACAAATAGAAGACTATCCTGCTGTGGATATATCATCTTCTCAAGAAGAAACTTCTCCCTTCACTGATATTAGTCTGTCATTTAAAGAGCCTAAATTTATATCAGAAGCAAGCATAGATTCAAATAAAGAAGATATTTCACTGTTTGCTATTTTGCAGGTTAAAAATGATGATACTTCCAAGCTACGTACTGAAGAGATACTCCTCAAAGCTGAAGCCTTGGAAGTAGACGATCTATCAGACATGGAGGTCCGAAAAGAAGAGATCTTTCATCTTTTATTTGTTGATCCTATGGAAGAGTGTGTGGAGATCCCAACTGGCTCAAATTATCAAACAATGATCCTTTGCAAAAGCCAGAGACATGAAAAGCTGTCACCTTCTGTGATAGCCTTGACATTGAAGGTTAACCTTCAATATGTTCTATGGATACCTCTGACAAGCAGCCAGAGTTATTACTTCTTCTTGACATTACTCAGCTAGCTGCATTGGCACTTTTGTATCATATGATTATGTAAATACTCCATGTTTAGAATAGGTTAGATAGGAATGTCAATAAAACTCACTTCTGAGCATGTAGTTAGTTTTTGTTTTCTGCGTTGAAGAAAAATCAAGAATTCAAAAATACAAAAACAAAGGAAAGAAAGAAAAGAGGGCAGAAATGAAAACAAGGAAGGCACAGCCCCATGCCAAAAAGAGAAACAAATCTGAAAGTGTGCAAGCTTAAATGCCACTCCTGCAAAACACACTTCTAGTTAGTCAAACTGTTTAATCTTGACTAATTAGCTTTCAATTTTCTGCTGATAGGGTAGTAAATTTGATTTGCCAAACCGTTTAATCTTGGCTTATCAGTAGATAGATTAGGATAGAAATTAAGGTTCAAACAAACTCAAAATCTGAACTAAAGTTTCCAAAGAGAGATGACTCAAAACTGTTTTATTTTCTGAGTCATAAAAGAGGAAAAACTGGTTCTAATTTTCTCAAAATCTGAATCAAATATCAAGGAAGAGATAGCTCACAGAAACAAAAAGAAAAAAAAAAGAAAAATAAAAATCATAGATATGAGAAGAAGAGAGAAGGCCATAATAAGAAGCTTTCAGATCTTAAGCCTTCAATTTTTGATGTTCAATTTCCGCAAATAATAATCTATGTGCAGCTTATTTTTATGCCATAGATCATAGCAAGTCGAACAGCTCAATCCTGACTTGACTATTTTTAAATTTATGTTGTAGAATTTAGAGAATGAAAGTTTGTTGGACTGTTTAATCCCAACAGATAGTAGACTAGGTAGGGAAATATCTGAGCTCAACTGTTTAATCTGAGTTCAGGGAGAAATAAGGATTAGAAATAGATTAGATTTCCTGCTTTCAAAAGAATAAAATGTTGTGAATAGATTTTTCCAATCCAAGTGCACTCTCATGAAGAAAAAATGTTAGATCAGTAGGATTGGAGTAGGTAGAAGTTGTATTGATGAAATTCATTTTTCTTTCATGACTGATATTTTTATCAAATAAAAGCAAGAGCAAGCAGTGGGTCAGGCACCAGTCAACATCCCAGAGAAATCAAGTCTAAATTCTTGATGCCTTCAAGAAGGCACCATCCCCAAGTGGAGCCACTGTTAGCCACCTATAATATTTTGTTATACGAAAAGGTGGCTAAGATCTTTTTTGAGCCTCCAAGGAACAAATTTTATCACTAAAGATTGTTGGCTCTTGAAGACTCCTTGTAGGCCTCATGCCTCTGTCCAAAATCCTCATTTGCTGTCCCATTTTATACTCAGGAATTTCTGCTGATTCCAACTGAAAGACTGTTGAAAGATCGTCATTTCTCCTCTTCTCAAAACCTTCCATCTGCTTCCCTTTTTCTCCATCAAAACTACCTTGTTTTCATAAGTCTTCTTCTTTCCATTTATGAAAAAATTCCCCTTTCATAGTTAAAAACTCACTTTTTAACTATTTCGGAACCCCCCTATCATATTATTTCCTCATATAATCATAGAGCTCGCAATCGGGCGATAAACCGTTGAAAAATTCCTCTCCTATCAATATTTTCCTTTGTAAACCCAAAAACCCACTTTCCGAAAGTTTTATGTTAAAAACTTAAAACCACGTGATAAATACAAATGGGTTGATTGAAAAGAGCCGATCGTGCAATCGCAATCGGAAACAACACAAATGGGTTGATCGGAAAGACCAGGCTCAATGGCCCGATTGCGATTGGCCCTTGTCTTTATACTCCCGGGCATATTACATTCCATGAAAACCACCGGCCCCGCAATCGGGCGCCTTTTTTTCCTTTACTTATATATTTTACGCCCGATCCATTATAACTTGTGTTTATTGCAAAAACTTTGGTTTTTCATATGTTTAAAGGTTTTTTCCGCCGGCGCGTAGGTCGAAGAAATCCTGACCGTTGATCTAGTTCTTCGATCCAACGGTCCGCGCACAATTGCATCGCAACTTTTCCTTATTGTGCAATCGCATGCCCATCTCTGCGACCTCCGATTGTCGATCCCCGATTCAATCCCGACCGTTGATCTTGTTCTCAGATCGACGATCTGCGCTCAATCGCAAGTTCCCTCCGATCGCAATCGCAAGCCTTCCTGTCTCACTCTCGATTGCGATCCACCGATTCCATCGCAGCCGTCCATCTTTTTCGCAATCCGACGGCCATCGCACACCCTTGCGTTCCCTCCAATTACATCCTATCCGTTCATTTCCCGCTGATCCAACGGTCATCGCTTGATCGCACTGGTCGCCCGAACGGTAATCGCAAGCCCTTTCCACAGTCCTCCGATTTATTCCTAGCCGTCCATCTCCCTGATGATCGGACGGACAACGCTCAATCGCATCGCTGCGTTTCAATCGCATCCCCTTCTCTGCCCTCCCCGATCGCGATCCTCCGATTAAATCTGAGCCGTCCATCCTCCCGAGGATCCAACGGTCCTTTTTCCCTCCGATCACAAGTCTTGCCCCGTTTCAAAAACCCTCCTATTCACCTTCCGCCATCGATCTGATATGCAGATCAACGGCCAGCGCTCAATTGCATTGGAAATTTACATCGCATGCACTTGCCTGCCACCCCCGATTGAGATCCTCCGATTAGATCAGGACCGTCCATGTGTCCAGATCGGACGGTCCAAAACCACCCCGCCTTATTTCTTCTCCTCGCTCTCATTTTTCTGTTTTGCGCTGATCTCCACCGTTAGATATTTTTATCCGACGGCTACGCTCCTCCCCCGCCATCTGAAGCAGTTTAAACCTATTTTTCGCAGGATTTCTTAATTGTTTTGTGTTTGATGTAGGTGTTCTAAATGGTTTTCCATTGTATAACGAAGAAATGCCAAGGGCTGGGAATGACGATTCTCATGCCCTCGTTTCATTACAGAGAAGCCATCCATGGGGCTCTATTCCATGTTTCGTCAGTACTCTATGAGTATTGATGCCGTAAAGCCTAGTGCGGGTCTGCACATTGACAATACACTGTTTTAATTCAAACACAGTTAAAGAGTATCAGTTTTGAAGACAGAGCACAGCAGATGAAGATTGAAGACATTTTTTATGGGGATTACGGCTAAGACAGTTATCAAAAGCCTAATCCCCAATCTAAAACACAGTTTAAAAGAAAACCTAAAGTGTTTCATCAGGCATATTGCCTCCACCGCCATACTTTGAGGCAAATTGATTCCTCAACCACCGCAGTGCCACCTATTGCCTCAAAATGCTCAGTCAGAGACTAAATTTATTGAACAGGATCAGATATTATGCCTCGGAACAGCCAAAGAAGTTATTTCTGCCCCAAATTTAATGACAGAATATCTGCAGAGTTACTCCCCACAGTACGCAGAGCCTCAAAGTCAAATAAAGCTCCTGCTAAGCTTAATTCATAAATGTAAAACAATTAATACAGTGTTCCACCTGTGAATTTCTTCATCGAGCCCCTCAAAGGCCACGAAGTCTTGAATCTGTATTAATTGCTTCGAGAGATCTTTTGTTAGGTCTCACCTCCTCATCCTTCTATAAATACTTCAGTAGAAGATGAGTGAAGGGTTGGATTAGTTGGTTGTTAATGTAATTGCTGAAACATTCTATGTAACTGAGCTGAAAACTCTTGACTGTAGATAGTGGTTTCATCGGCTCTTGGAGCTTTGCTTGTAGCAGATAGGTTAGGTTGTGAAGAGAGATGGATTAAAACATTGGACCTGAAGATTGTAACCGGTTTGAAGCATCAATACAAGCTGATTTATGGGATCCTGGTCTATGCTGATGGTGATGTTATTCTCACTGTGAACTTGTCATTTTATTTTCGTTTTCAATTTGTTTCATTTTCCACTGTAAAGAACAGTTTAAACAGGGTGAGGACCTACTGTATATCAGTAACCTTCTCTGGCTGAGAAATCTTTATTTAAATGTTTTCTTTCTGCTGTGTTATTTGAGAATGATTTAATTCAGTCTAAGTACAGAGATGCTGGCGTTCCCTCATCTTTTCGTCACTGCTGAATGTTATTTTTAAATGTTACTTTCATATATGTTGTGTAAAGAATGAATTGAGGAAATCAAAGGTTAGCCCTGAGTCCCTTTCTTGTTTGCTCAACTATTTGTCTGTTTCCCTTAGGATGTGTCAAAAGCTGACTAGTTTCAAAGCACTTATCAGATCTTGGGCCATTCTGTGTTATCTTGGTGATTGTCTTGGAAATAACTGAGTAAAGGAGAACTAAGATGAGGAGAAAGGTGAGCCCTGCCCGCTAGTCTCTGCTCCAAAGGTTGCCTTCAAGTTTCCCTTTGTTTTTAATCTGTTTTCTATTAGAAGTGTATCAAAGGCTGGCTAGTTTCAAAGTACTTACCAGATCCTAGTTTGCTTCTATGTTTTTCTTAAGTGCTTGGTCAAAGGCTGGCTAGTTTCAAAGTACTTACCAGATCCTGGGCTGCTCTTTGTTCTGCATCTGTTATTTCCCTTTCTTATTGTACCACTCCATTCCATAAATCAAACTTTAAAGAGATCCTTAGGCATAGATGACTTGCCCCATAGATTACTCTTGAACCTGAATGTTTCAATTAAATCCTCTTATGACTCCATAGCCCAATGGATTGAAACTTGCCATCATCTTTCTTCATGATCTTAGCTTACTCTTTAGCTTGCAACTTCTCACCTTTGAACCTATTTGCATATAGATCTTTCTGTCTCAGACATCAATTATGTTCAATCATTCGAAAAGACCAAACAAAACCCTTGGACCTCATAACTAGCCTAATATCATCACTTTAAACTTCAAAGACAATATCCATCTTTGTACATATTGGAGAGATCCCTCTCCGGATTCAGGAGGGCTAGATCCTAGAATCCCAAAGTTGGTTGAAATGATGTTAACTCTGTGATCGAACTTTGCCAATCTTGCTTATTACAGAGACCTAACATTTCTGGTGACTCCGCTGGGGAGTCTGAGTTCTTTTCATTTTAAATACTACTAAGACTCAGAGTACCCCTGATATCTTTAGATTGGTACATGGTGGTGGACCATAAAACATTTTACCTCCAAAAACGAGCTAAAAATCTTCGACCTGGCGACTCCACACTCTGAAACTCCTAGAAGACCAAATGACTCCACTGGTAGAAGACCCTGAACTAATTGAACAAACACAGTGACCTCTTTCCTGATTTACAAACATGGATTTAGATATAGATCCAGAAGACAAACATATGCTCATGATGGAAAAATTAATGTACATGCTTGGAAAAAGAGTCGATAGGTTTATATCCAATATGAGTATTGGTTGTCAAGAAGAACAAATGCTTTTCCCTAATCAAACAAAACCTCTACCACTACAAGAGATGCAGGATGAACATGAAGAAATTAATCATGAAGAATTCCCAATCATGATGGAGAAAATGATGTACATGCTTGGGAAAAGAATGGATAGGTTGATGGCTAATATGAATGTTGATGATCTAGAGCAAGCCAGCCTTTCCCTTGATCAAACACAAGCCCAATCACCTCAAGACCAAGACCCTGACCAAGGCATGTATTATGATCAAAACTTTATAAAAGATGATGAGCAAACTTACAAAGAAAGCAATGAAGAAGGTTGTCAAGAAAAAATTGATTGCCTGCCGATGTCTTGTACCACGCTGATAAGAGAACTCCATGACCTAAATGAAAAAACTTTTAGGGACACTGTTTCGGGGAATTTCACCCTAGAGGTTCGTTGGGTTACAACCTCCACAGAGCAGGGGCATGCTACTTAACAGAGACTCACACAATCATGCACGTTCAGAAAAACTAAATAGAGTAGAATGAGAAAGTTACCCGTAGGTCCTACGGTTGAAGAAGATCCCGCAGGGTTCAAACCCCCAGCAACCGTCCTTCCTTCTCAACCTGAAATACAAGAAGAAACAAGCACAAAGGACTGGTTGTACAACATATATCTACTCTAAATGTCAGTGAGATTCATATAAAACATTAAATAAATCATAATGAATTCTTGTATAACAAATATTCTCATACATATAAGCATACACTAACACGTTTATTTCGGGAACAGCATGGTACTTCTATATTATAAATAGCATGTACAAAAGTAACGAGTGGAGAGATCACCTGATCCTTCCAAGGCCTTCGCAGACCGTCGTCCGGATCCGTCCAGCCCTTGCCTCGCTAAGACTCATTCCAAACTGGTGCATACGAGATAACATATAAAGGGATGTGTATCTCAAGGAAACAAGGGTTTCCTACAATGAACTGGGAAAGTGCAGGAGGCACGGGGAATCAGACTTGGATAGGGAATACCAACAGAGTATAATATCGATAATTCTCTCTCTCCCTTAGGCCATACACATGAGGGCTTTTTATAGTCCCTCCAAGTAGTTTCAGCAGTTGGAAACAGTTGGCCACGGGCTGGGGTGGTTGAACTACCTGAGTAACCATCAACCCAGCGCGAAATTAGGGATTTTTATATATTTTTTTAATCATTAAAATGGAATACGCGGAAAAGTCTAGCTGTACTCGCGTATACACGCGGAAAAACACGGGCATAGTCGCGTATGAAGGATTTTCCATTGTTTTTAAGTGAATTTGTCCAAGCCTGTAGGAATGGGTGCCCATAAAGCCATGTAGCAATCATGAATCAAGTCAAGGTGAGAAATGATGCTATAACAGATGCCCCCTAATATATGAGGTCAGAAGGGGTACATGATGGCCGAAATGTATTATGCACATAGAAAGAACTTCGCGAGGACAAGAGAGGACTTCACCAGATTTCAGCCTGCCAAAAACCAATGAAAGAAACGGTCAACTCATGCGGGCGGGCCATGCTAGGTCGAAAATACATCATGTATTTGGTGAATAGATCCAACATATACAAGTATCGTTTGAGCGAAAATATAATAGATCATGCGAGCATGGCCGTGCAAGTGCGGATCAGTAATACGAGTATCACATGTGGTGAGTCAAAGATGGTGCAGGCGGATGTACGATCAGTGGCGAATCTCCAAATGCCGGATCATAAGGGGTGAATCAAACGGTACAATCACGCAACTAGGAGCCAACACGCCGGGATGTTCTTTGTGCTGACCGCAACATATGAGGTGGAGCGACATCAGCACGGCGGCCCGAATGGTGTCGAGTGAACGAAGAATGCCGGTACAGCAGGGTCTTCTTGGGTCACTGTGGCACAATTCTACACAATGGGAATAAATAGCGAAGTCGACCATGTGAGAAATCGTTGGATTACGGGTCAATGATGTATACCGTTAACCAATGCGAGACAACCCACCAATAATGAAAATGAGTGTCAAGGTGCCCCAGTACAATCTAACAAGTGCGAATAAATGAGTTGAAGTCGAACACTTGAAAGAATCTACCAATCAAGAGGCAATGATGAATCCCCACTATCGATAGCGAAGAGTCTGCCACTGATGACTGCAAACCCTAAGGTACTGACAAAAAGACTCTAGACCTTATTCCCAGAGCAATGAGTCGGAGTCGATGGGAAAAGATCTGCTGGAAGGAAGGCATTAAGGCATCCCACATCGGTCCAGCGCGAGTGTAACCCGCAGGCCAAGATTTGGAAGGAATCGGACGAAGGAGAGTGATGGAACCAAAACCGAAGTACGTTTCCGACGTGCACAAGATGAAGCTAGCGCACGGAAGAAACCCTCTGAACCAACCAATAATGAAAGCTGACACAGAGGCGAGAAATCCACCGATAGGGTCAAATGGAAATCAAGGTATTGCACGAATCCCAAGTGTGATAATGTGTGCTGACGTCGAACACAAGGGAAACCACTCAGTCAAAGACCCATGATGATGATCAAATGCTGAGCACGAGGTCACCTATCAATGATGGAAATAGGCCCAAGGTGCGGCTCTAGGTTTGCTCTCAGAGCAATGTGTCGTAGTCGATAAGAGACAAACCCGCCGGCAAGAAGTCAATGGGGACCCTCTCAAACCAACACGAGCAGAAGACCAAAACATTTGATGTGATAGAACATGATACTGACAAGACCGGGAAGGCCGACTGAATAATGGGTCAAGAGACACCGCAGAATGGCCGACTCAGGCTAGACTTCTCTTGAACAAAAGCACCACTCGTGATGACAATGGCAGTAAAAAGTGACACTGTATAAGTCTGTTATGCAGGAGGCAAAACAAACTCTCCATATGATTGGAAGAGATAACCAACCGGGGGAGAACTGACAAGTGAAACATGGTAAAGGCTGAACCTAGGTCAAAACTGAAACCATCCCAAATGAAGGAAATATATATAAGTATATGTGCTTTGTTCAAGGGCGACAAACTGACTCTGTACTGCCATCAAAATAACGAAGATACATCATGTTCCCGCTCTTTTTGTTATATTTGATTTTTTTGTCTTTTTCATATAATAAGCCTGAAAAAAGAATAAAAGAATGCTATGGTACAATGGATAGAACGAGTATCAAGAAAGCAGATGCACTAGTTCCTGGGATTGGAACAATCCTATGCTCAATGCAAGGTGGCGAAAACTGGTCAGTGATACTCAGAGGAACGTTCCATCCATGGGTATAAAGGTGTCAAGTCGTGATAGCTAAGTGCATGCAATGGTTAACTTGTACAGAACGTCAAGGTCAAAAGTTGGCTTAATCATCGAGTCCAAATGAAGCCGGCTAAAGGCCAGGATAAACAAGTAGCCAATATGCAATGCAGTAATACAACTTAACGACACCAGGGAGCCTCTAGGGTAAAAGCCAGAAAAAATGATAAGTGATGAAGAAGAAGAATGAAGCTTCAACACAGAAGACATGGCGGGACTAAAGAGGACTCCCGAGCCTACATAAAACGCAGCATGGGCAACAAGTGATAGCGAGGAACTAACTAGGAAGCCCATGTAAAGGAAGGCTCTACCATCAAGTCATGATTAAATAATCGGGGAGTGAAAGGGGTGTAATACTCATGACCTGATGGGATCAACCCTAAGGCAAGTGATCAGTATGGAGGCTAGAATGCAAGATGCAATGGAAAATTGATTTCCCTAACCTATATGCCAGTGAAGATCATATACCTGCCGTGAAGAGTCGGAAATCATGGATAAAAAACCGGGAAAAATCTCAAAATCGTCAAAATGTACCTGAAAACATACCAAACTGGGCACTTCCAAGCAATCGAGTTATGCAGCTTAAGATAGATCGAAAAAATAAGCATAAGGAAATTTTGCGAAAATTTTCAACTTTTTAGCCATAAATAGACAAATTACCTCTCATTTGGTTCATTATTGTATAGCTGATTTGGAAAAAGTGCTCTGGAGCAAAAAACTTCTTTCGTCAAATCAGGAACAACCGACCATCGGAACTCAGCGAAACTTCAGGTAGGCTCCTTAATCATCCTGTTTATTCATTTTGTCCGTTCGGAAATTAAAATTAAGTGATTTTTAGCTTTAAAACCCTTGCTAAAATATGCGTACCTGCGCATACGCGGGTTCATTGAAGGAAACCCGCGTATACACGCGACTGTGTACAAGAAAAACCGCGTATGCGCAGGTCCGAAACTTAAAAAGCGTGGCTAATGCATAATTTGATGAAATTTCTTAGGATGACCATTTCATGGAGGGAACGTGAGCATAGCGCAATAGACCAAGAGGTCATGCAGGATCGCGCAGCGCAAAATATCCTCCGAAATTGCGGATTGTTCAAATTCTTTAAAATGCCAAATATGAAAAGCAATGTGCGGTTGCTAGAAATGCTCGTAAATTACTGGGAACCAGATCAGGATTGCTTCATAATTGATCAAATGCCACTACGCATTGAAGTGGAGGATATATATTTCATCACTGGACTCTCCAGGAGGGGAGAACCAGTGGACTTGCACGGAAAGCCCCTGGGAGAGTTGACCATGGAAGATTATGTCCACGTATATTGCGTAGAGAATTCCAAAAAGGTTGGAACACAGATTTCAATTAAAGATATCAGGGATTTGCACATGAAAATCCTCCTTTTCACCATCAGCAGAGTGGCAGGATCTGCCTCACTACATCAGGCGTCTAGGACGCAAATGAGCATAGCTGTAGAGTGTTTGACTCATGTGTATGATTGGTGCACAGCCCTTCTACTGAACATGAAACAACAGCTGACCTCCATTTTCCAAGAAAAGACTAAACACTTTGGCTATGGTACCATTTTGACAACATTCTTCTTTGAGAGGATTCTAGCTTTGAGACCCAGAGTCATCTCTACTATCAGTAGCCCGCGGGACCCAAGAATTGCCCGTTGGGCAGACATGATGAAGACACTGGGGGGGTAGTGAAGTACCCCGGACCACGTGGGACGATGAGTTCTTCCTGTGGTGGGGAGAACAGATCATCACAGTGGACGACTATCCCTATGCCGGGATGGATTTTCGTGGAGATCCAGATCTAGTTCTTCCACCTGGCACAACATGGGGAGCAGTCGGTAAGTTTTTGCAAAAATTTTGACTTATATGATTTTTTTTGGATTTTTTCAAATATGTATGAAAAAATGAAAAACAAACATGTTTTTGATTGGATTCATAATGACTGAAAATTAAAAATGATCATGTTTCAGATGTTGGACCAGTGTGACCTGAGGGTCTCCCACGCCATAAGCGTCGCAGGGGTGAGGCAGAGACAGTGGATTCCGACAGGACTCTCCAGGCCGTGCAGAGAAACTTGGAGGTATTAACCCGCCAAATCCCTATGGCTGCCATGGAGGACTTGCCGGAAGCCATCCAGAGACGGGCGGTAGGGGTACCACGAGACTGGGTTAGATTATTCCGCCGTGTGGCCACTGCAGTTATGTTCTATAGGAACACGACTTCTGGGCAGGGACCTCAGGAGTAGAAAGATTTTATATATTAGATGACTGTATATTCTTTTTGAGATTGAACATGATGGGGCATAAGCCAAAATTTTGTACGAGATTATGGATCCAAATTTTGTCAAGTTTTTGACACTCCGATGATATATATACAGCGATATTTGATGTGATGTGATAAATGTATCAAATGTATGATGTTTTTGATGATTAAAAATTTATTGTATTGAATGATTAATATGCCAATCTAAAGCTTGATTAGCTAATGAGTCAACAAACCAATTGTCAGCTCGAGGAATATGAATGAATGTTAAAAATTGAAATGACCTTTGTAACAAACGTACCCTCAAGAACAATCGTAATAAAACTGGATCTCGTACCCGATAAGTGTTGTTCAACTGCGACACCACCAGCTGGGAGTCCAAGAAAACTACCAACGAATCAACACCCGAAGATATTGCCTCCGAGAGTAGATGAATGACTGCAGTGTATTCTGCTACATTATTGGAAGCAGGACCAATGCAGACTGCTCTTGATACCAACAGCTGACCGGAAGGATGATGAAGCACCCAAGCCGCGGAAGCTAAGTTCCGGGTGTGTCTACTAGCACCATCGGCGAAACCAAAATGACTCATGACATCCAACACAACCTGCCAAAGCAGATCAAAAACATCACCAACTCATCAAAGATCGAAAATCAATCAGATATGTACAAAGCAAAAACTACTATATACAAAAGCAACATGCCAGGCCGAAGCCTAGGCATAATACTTCTTCAAATAGAGCCCATTTTGGGGCTCCGGCAACTCGTTCCCTTCGAAATCAACCAAGGTATACGCTCCTTTCTTAAGGACTTTTTTAACGATATAGGGGCCATACCACATAGACTTAAACTTTCCTGCCCCCAAGGCATCTTTTTCTTGGGCATAGACCAAAACAAGGTCGCCTTTCGAAAAGACCCTAGGCTTAACCGCCTTATCGTACTGAACTTTAACTCGTTTTTTATGCGCTTCATTCATCGTGGCAGCATCCCGACGCTGCTCATCGAGATGTTCCAGATGAAGACGCCGTTCTGCAAGACTAGAAGTGTCAGGCAGAAGTTCAACAACTAAATTAAGAGAAGGAATCTCGCATTCGATAGGAAATACGGATTCCACTCCATGCACTAGCTGAAATGGAGTAAAGCCAGTCATAGTTTTCACTGATGTCCTGTATGCCCAAAGTGCAGGATATAGCATAATATGCCAGTTGGATCTATGTTTATCAATTTTCCTTTGAAGAATTGTCTTCAAGGATTTATTCACGGCTTCCACTTGCCCATTGGCTTGAGGATAATATGGAGATGAATGCTCCTGCCGGAAACCCAATTTGAGAGCCAACTCAGCCATCATACTATTCTGAAAATGACTGCCATGGTCAGTGAAAATCTCTCTAGGTATACCAAAACGAGCGATAACCTGGTTGAAAAGGAACAAAGCTGCAGTCTCACCATCGTTCCCAAAAGTAGGCATAACCTCGACCCACTTCGTAAAGTAGTCTACTGCTATGATAATGTACTTGTGACCTTTTTCCGAAGGCGGGTTACAAGTAGTATAATCCATACCCCACTTTGTAGGGGTCGACGATGGCGGAAAAATAGGAGGCTGAATGAGCGTGCATTTTTAGGGTATAAACACGACAAGGATGATAAATTTGGCCAGAGTTCAATGCATTAATTGAAAATCGAGGGCCAAAAGTATCCGGCCGCTGTAAATCTTTTGAGGTCGTAGCACTATATAATATAGCCCCACAAGCTCACTTCGTGAGAAATCATTGAGCACGACCTCGGCTTCTTGAAAGTTAGCGAGTGTCTTGGGATTGAATCGACCCTCGACGGTGCAAAAGCATCACCAATAATGTCGAGATAATTCTTGGCTAAGTGGCTGACGAAGCTTACGACGCTCATCTTTCGAAAAAGAAGAGGAAACTGGGAAACTTCGCAGTCTAGAGATACACAAAGATATCCCCATACCAAGGATCTTGTGGAGAGATTAGAAACAAGTGTTCGTCCGGAAAGGACTCATCATAGATCATCTCCTCTCCACAAGGCAACTCGGAGATCAATTCCGCAAAGACTAATGACTTCTTGGATTTGGCAGACATGAACTTGAGATCAAATTCTTGTAAAATCACAATCCATCTATTATATTTGCCCCCAATCACTCGCCTGCTGAGGACAAACTGAAATGGATTGGCAGCTGCCAAGACATAAGTTTTGCGAAGAATAATGTAATGTCGAAGTCGCTGCACAGCATGAACTGCTGCTAAGGCTAACTTTTATATCGGAGTGTATCGCAGTTCAGGTCCTACCAGTCCTCGACTAAGGTAGTAAATAACATGCTCAGCAAGAGCATCATCCTCCTGAACCAGAACCATACCGATGGTAGATTCTGCTATAGCCAGATACAAAAGAAAATTTTTGCTATAATCAGGTGGACTCAGTAAAGGAGCAGAGGTCAATGCCTTTTTCAAGGCATCGAATGAGCGTTGAGCGTAGTCGTCCCAAAGAAAAGGAACTCCTTTCTTCAACAGTCTCATATATCCCTTTGTAATCTCAGCATAGTTGACGATAAACCTCCGAAGAAAATTAGACTTTCCTTGGAGACTTTGAACCTGACGGATTGAAGACGGGGGAGGCAACCGAAGCATTGCCTCAACCTTGAAGGGATCTACCCTTATCCCTTCCCTAGACACAATAAATCCCAACAGCCAACCGGATGTAACCGCAAAAACGCACTTGTTCGGATTCAATCGAATTTTATAAAAATGACATCTTTCAAATATTTTCCGGAGGTGACCAGGATGATCCATTCTCTTTCGAGAATGGGCAGCTAGATCATCTAAGTATGCCTCGATAATCTTCTTGATGTCGTGGAAGGCGTAAGACATGGCCCACTGAAAGGTAGCCCCAGCATTTTTAAGGCCAAAAGGCATCTTCTTGTATGCAAACGTACCCCAGGGACAAATAAATGTAGTCTTATGTTGATCTTCAGGACGGATAGTAATTTGATTATATCCGGAAAAACCGTCCATGAAGGAGAAAATCTCGTTACCGGCACACTCGTCAGTGATCTAATCGATGAATGGTGTGGGGTAATTGTCTTTAGGACATGCCTTATTTAGGTCTCTGAAATCGATGCACACTCGAATCGTTCCTTGATTTTTATCTACCGGAACGGGGTTTGAAACCCATTCAGTCAAAGGAACCGGGAAAATGAATCCCGCCTTAAGCAGCTTTTCAACTTCAGCTTTGATAGCTACTGCCTTCCTAGGATTTACCGGACGAATCTTTTGCCTGACCGGCTTAGCGTTTTCATACGTCTTGATCTCATGCTGAACGATAGATGAGTCTATGCCAGGCATTTCCTCATAAGACCAAGCAAATACATCCCTATACTCTTTGAAGAGCTCGGTATAGATTTGAATTTCTTCACGGGAACATTCAGCTCCAATGAAGACATTCTCGACAATATTGGGATCCCTGGAAATGTTCACCGGGATAGTAGAAGAGATCACAACCATGTTCCCTTCAGCATAAACCTGTGTTGGTGCCAAAGGGTTCAAGACTGGGTGAACAGATCCAGGAGACTGGGGACTTGGAAAACTAGCTTCAACTTCGTTCAAGTCAGGTAGGAAGTAAGACCGATGATGCAAGTCATCCCACGGTCTATCTATACCAGTCATGGCTTCCAGGATTGCCTCTTCAGATGGAAGAGTGGTATCAAGACAATCCTGGGCCGAAGAAGAACTAATCGTCCAAGCCGGAGCCACATCACCATCCAACTATTCCGGTGAAAGAGGAGCTGGAACGGATTCTGTAGTGTCAACAATAGACTGATATGCAATCTCAGCTGCAGAAATCGGAAATGCCATTCCGCCCACTTGACCTTCCACTAATGTGGCAGTAGGGGAAGGTAAGGTCCAAGGATTCGAAAAATAATGAGTTCGAAAGAACTCTCTTCGAAGGGGAGCCCTGGAGGATGAAATAGCATTAATATGCACAGTAGGAGGAGGAAGATCGAAGGTACCCATCAGGGAAGAATACATTCCAACTCCTAGATTCTCAACAGGCGCCTTAGTATTGTCCAACTTAGGAACAGATGAGTCAGAAGGCGCATTCAGGTCTACTTGAGGACAGTCCAGTTGATCCACTGTCACAATTCTCCCTTCGTGGGGGAAACATACAATTCAAAATAATGAGGATGCAATGGCATCCATCTCATATATCCAGTTCCTCCCCAACAGAAGGTTGTAGTCCAAGGCTGCATCCACTACCTCAACCTCTATGTTGACAGTTTTGCCCCTAACACAGATGGGCAAAGCTGGGACAATACCATGGGGTCTGTGAGAATGGCCATCGAACGCAGTAAGAACAGTGCTAGATGGAACAGATTTGGGAGATCCAAGTGTCTTCCAGCATGCGAGAGACATCACGCAAGTAGAAGCACCCTCATCAACAACCGTTCGAAAGATATTTCACTTCCGATATGATGATTTAATATGAAACGCCATGTGATGAGGAATTCTCTTCTTAAAATTATTCATATCAAAAGAAATCAGAAGATAATTTTTCAGATCAATAGCCCCAATGGCAGTGAGCAAAGCACTGCGCTGAGCCAGACAAGACTGGAGTACCTCTAAAGCTGACATAGCACAAGGACTTTGCGCCAGATCTTCTACAATCGAGTAGTTCTGGGCAGCCCTCGCGTTCGGATTAATCGTTGACCGCTTAGAAGATGCTTTCGGCATCTGAGGCATAGACTCAACAGTTGGCTTCGTGATGTGAAGCGGCTCAGTAGCATCAGGAACTTCCTTAGCTTTCGAAGATTCCTCTCCGCCATAATCAAGGGATCTCGTAGCGACATCCACGTGAGCACTCATCATAAAGATATTCGATGGAATTTCCCCTTCCTGGGCACCTCCAGAGGAAGCCCCAGGATTTTGGTTCGCGCCAGCAATTAATTGCTGCCCTTGGGGAAAAGGGTTTGTTAGCACAGCCTGAGAACTAGAAGAACCCTGCTGAGATAACAGGCGCTGAGCATCCTGAATTTTCGGGCAAAGGTGTGTGAGATGGTCTCCAGCACAAAGCTTGCATGGAAAATTCACTTTCTTTTTCTCCTTTTGGCCCTCACCAACACGCTCGTTGGTTTTATTTGCATTGCCCTTCCCATTCTTGCCCTTCTTCTTGTTATTACGTCCCTTCTTCTTCCCATCGGATTGTTGATTTCCTTTGGGTTCTGAAGATTGGACGACATTTATGGACAAAGGCTGGGAAGGGGATGAATCAGCAGGCACAGCCTGACCAGAAGGAGCAGATTGTAAAGACAACTGCTGCAATTGAGAAAGCAGGCTGGCTGCACTACTACTGACCGATCCAACAAGCCCGTCACCATGCGGACCAGGTTTGGGTTTCGATAAATCCAACTTGGAGCGAGGAGCATTGGGAAAATACTTATAAAGTACCCCAGACTGAGAATAGATCAGTTCTAACTGCTGGGCCCTAAAGATGGCCTGCTCCTCAGAAAATACCCCAGATAGGGATACATCTTTTGAAATATCTGACTGCAGAGATTTCAAAAACCACTCGAGAAGGAATTCACTTGGAATATGGGCTTTGATAAGCCTCTTCCTTCTCCTCCATTCCTGAATGTGATCAGAAATGTGAGTTGCCTCATCTTGCTTAAAATTAGCCAGGAGTTCGGTCCCAGCCTCATATCTGACAGGCAACTGAAAATGGTTTAGAAATGTGACAGCCAGCTCTCCAAATGTGGCAAAACTGCCCCCAGTGAGCTCGATATACCATTTGGCAGCATTTCCAGTTAGGGTGCGTTGAAATAATCTCAACCTAATCGAGTCATCGATCAGGGAGTTCGAAGAGCACCATAAGTGGAAAGCGGTGATGTGGTCCGCCGGATCCTCTCCATTCTTACCTTCAAACTTTGGAATGTCTGAAGGAAGTTTGTTCGGGACCGGAGGCCACCCCAGACTATAACGAATCGGGTCATTAGTCAACTTCGACGAATACGGCAAGTTTAACGTTGCCGAAAAAGGTAGCGAGGCGGAGCACAGGGATTCCAGCCTTGATGGGATGGATTCCCAACGATGAAAAAGAATAGCACGGATTTGATGAGGCACCAGGTTGCCAGAAAGGACTCGTAGAAAATGGAGAAGAACCTCCTCCCCACGTCGAGTTACCAAAGCCCAGAGCAGTTCCCCCCGCTGAAGTATTGATTGAAGAGGAAAGCCCCTGGTAGGGGTTCCAAGCATTATACAGAGAAGAAAAATACTGATAAGCACTCGATGAAGGAAAAGAAGCATTCCCTTGATGACCTGCATAAAACTGATTCCCTGCCCCCGCTGTAGTAAAGACAGGATTCCATCCCGTAAAAGTAGTCGAACTTTGCCCCCCAGACCAAGGGTTGAAACTCTGGGTCTGGGACGTAAACAGAAACGACCCTAAAGAAGGATTGGAACTAGGAATGTGTCCAGTCCCAAAGGGGAAACCCTGAAACGAAGCTGATCCACTAGCCATGTTAGACATGGGCGTAGATCTAGCTGAAGCAGCGGAAAAGGAAAAAGAGGGATTTACACTAATGGACATCCCTGAACAGATTGGACCAGAATTAGAAGCATGTGCTTGGGTGAACCCAGAGCCAAACATAGCAGCACTAGAAGCAATCGAAGATGAAGCAATAGTGCCCCCTGCTTCAATAGAAGCAGGAGTCTGAATGCCTGCAGCACTCACGACAGAAGCCGCGTTCCCAGTCGTGGCCATCGAAAGATAAGAATGATACGGAAGATCCGGCGGTCTCTCCGACTCCAGTCCGATGTACTGAACAACAAACGGATAATCAGGAGGAAGAGGAGATGGACCTGTAGCAGGAGGCTCAGGTATGTCCTCAATCTGAAAATCTTCTTCCTGAGGAAAAAGAACTCGCGAGGTGAGCGGAACGCTCCTCTCGGGACCGACACCAGAATCAGCTACGAAACCTTCAGACCTTGGTGGAGGATCTCTCTCCACTGCGTCAGACTCCACAGGGTGGTAACCACCTGCTAAATCACTCCTACGCCTTCTCGAAGAAGGCTCTGCACTCTCGGGAGATAACCCTCGGATTCTCCTCGAATGTCGAGGCGCTTGATCAACCACTTTTATAGATTTTATAAATTAGACTCAAAAAAGTGAAAAGCTAGGCAAGCTAGGAGCAAAGAGCACTCACTAAAAATAAAAATCCCTGAGATACAGTCAAGCAAATAGCCTCCAAGTATTTCCGCTCCGGGTGATGAGGACCGGACACCAAAATACAGGAAAGCGAAGTATAGGACCTCCCGAAAGCAGTCTGGGATGATTAGGGCCCAGAACAACTAGCAAAGGTATCAGAAACAGTTACGCCGACCTCCTAACGACAGCCTTTGCCGGCTCAAGCACCCAAGCTTCGCAAGGGCACCCCCCAGAAGTACTGTTGAAAGTGATGCGACGTCTGCCTTAGGTACCACGGGTATTCCCCCCCGCAGTCACCTGTGTGGAACCTAGGAGTGGCAACTATGGACACCAATCTGTATCAGAAGCCAGGCGGAACGGTCTTGAGGTCAGATTCAGCTAATCGGAGGGGGGGTATCCCTCTTCTCAACCTTCACTTCGCCTCGCGCTTGACTCTCGGATGAGAGCTTTCCCGATCCACCTCACGGAGTTGGATTTTGCTCAATTAATCAACTTCTATGTTTGTTTGAGTGGCCTTGGAGAGTTAACTCTCCACTCACCTATTCCAAGGCCCTACAACCTAGCTAGTTGGTGATTGACACTTAGAAAAACTTGCTAGTTGTTTTTAGATTAAATCGCTTATTTTAAGGGCTGTTATATTAAGTCACAAGGATATGGAGATGAAACATATGGTGTTTTTGACGCAAAAGAAATTAATAAAAACTTAACTACATGCACATGCAGTTCTTTGTCTTTCGATGAAGAGAAATCTCTATACAGGTTCTACGAGACTAAAAATTGCATTTTTTTCTTTTCGAATAGCAAACTCACTCTCACAAAAACTAAGAAATTGACTAAATGATTATATGCACCTAATGCAAATCGCTACAAGCATGTAAATCCTAAGATGCAAATCTCTTAAAACAGAGTGAAATTCCCAAAAAGTCCTTCAGTTTTAACTCTTCTTTTGTTGTCCAGAAAGCTAATTCTCGAGATCAAGAACTCTTAAAATAAGGACACCAAAAACACTTAAAAACAAGAAGAAGAAATCAAGTGACAACTCCTCCTCAAAATCAAGCCTAAAACTAAAGCAAGAAACTTCACAAAAGCTTCAAAAGTTGTAGCAAACGAAAATGAAAATGCAACAAAAAAAGCAAATAACAAGTGAAAATGTTTTTTAAGCCTTTGAAATGCCAAAACAAAAAGCAAAGCAAATGTTTTTTGAGCTTTTTTTTTTTATAGGGAAAGAGCTCGAAAATACCAAGCACAACTATCAAAATCCAAACCAAAACGGGACCGAATTTCAAGCACAAACTTCAACAATGCTCCCAAACCTTATAAAGCTAACTCGTAGCAAGATCAATAAGAGCAAGAGAAGACCAAAAACTCAGCCAATCAGCCTAGACAAATAGTGCAAACTCGTTGCAACCAAAAACTCCAAAGAAGCAAGAAAAGCTCTTCAAAAGTTGCAACAAAACCCTAGCCTATGGAACTCAAGAAAACCAATCAAAAACGAAGCAAAAATCGCAATGTGAAGCACAACACAAAGATAGGAGCGAGTCAGTGAGCAGAAGCTCTCTGTTCTGATAAAGCAGAACAACCAAGAATGCTCAGAAAGCGATCTTGGAACTCAATCTAGAAGTGCCAGCACCAGAAACAACACTTTGCCAAAAAGACTAGTTTTCACTCAAACGAAAGAGAGAAAAGACATGAAACCACTTCCTTCACACTCCAGTAAGTACAGAGACACTGTAGAAACAGGCCTCCACAGCCAGAAAGGACCAAAAAGTCAATAAACCCAAAAATTCAAAATCTGCCTAGGTATACGCTACTTCACAACTATGCAACCAGTGTGCATACGCGTCCGTGCTAAGGGAAACTCGTGTATACGCGGGTCCCTTTAGAAAAACTTGCGTGTATACGCGACTGTGTGCAGAAAAAAGTGCGTATGCAAAGGTAAATAATGAAAAAACAAAAAGGACAAGCCTGGAAAAGAAACCAGGACTTCAGACTGACTGTAAAAAAGTAAAGTGGACTGCAAATGAAAGTTAAAACTGCTAGCAACCTACCAAACAGCTGAAACCACCCAACAGGAGAATCACAAGAATGTGATCCCCAGCGGAGTCGCCAGTTCTGTTTTGGGGAAATCTCACCCTAGAGGTTGGTTGGGGTACAACCTCCATAGAGCAGGGGCATGCTACTTAACAGAGACTCACACAACCATGCACGTTCAGAAAAACTAAATAGAGTAGAATGAGAAAGTTACCCGTAGGTCCTATGGTTGAAGAAGATCCCGCAGGGTTCAAACCCCCAGCAACCGTCCTTCCTTCTTAACCTAAAAGACAAGAAGAAACAAGCACAAAGGACTGGTTGTACAACATATATCTACTCTAAATGTCAGTGAGATTCATATAAAACATTAAATAAATCATAATGAATGCTTGTATAACAAATATTCTCATACATAAAAGCATACACTAACACGTTTATTTCGGGAACAACATGATACTTCTGTATTATAAATAGCATGTACAAAAGTAACGGGTGGAGAGATCACCTGATCCTTCCAAGGCCTTCGCAGACCGTCGTCCGGATCCGTCCAGCCCTTGCCTCGCTAAGACTCCTTCCAAACTGGTGCATACGAGATGACATATAAAGGGATGTGCATCTCAAGGAAACAAGGGTTTCCTATAATGAACTGGGAAAGTGCAGGAGACACGGGGAATCAGACTTGGATAGGGAATACCAACAGAGTATAATATCAATAATTCTCTCTCTCTCTTAGGCCATACACATGAGGGGCTTTTATACTCCCTCCAATTAGTTTCAACAGTTGGAAACAGTTGGCCACGTGCTGGGGTGGTTGAACTACCTGAGTAACCATCAACCCAGCCCAAAAATAGGGAATAATTATATATTTTTTAATCATTTTAATGGCATACGCGGAAAATTCTAGCTGGACTCGCGTATACACGCGGAAAATCACTGGCATAGTCGCGTATGGGGATTTTTACACTGTTTTTTAAGTGATTTTGTCCAAGTCTGTAGGAATGGGTGCCCAAAACCATCAAAGAAATCATGAATCAAGTCAAGGTGAGAAATGATGCTATAACAGACACAAGTGAAGTTTCGCTAGAAGAGGCCCAAGAAGACATCAGGCCTCAAAATCAGCCAACACAAGACAAAGAGGACTGCTATACCTCTGTTTTAAGCAAAAAGGAAACTCCTTCTCTCTTCACAGAGAAAGAGATTTATCTAGTATTGAACAGACAGCCAGCATCCAAACCTTCATTTGAACCAAATGCTTCTGCTCATCTACCCACTCCGTCTTGTTGTCTTGATACAAGAAATAAACTTGTAGATCAGTTAGAAGAAAGGAAAAATGACAACCCAATATGTTCGACTGATGAAATTGTTTATTCCGATGATTTTCCAAATTTTGATCAGTCTAATGATAATGATGATTCACAAGCAGAAACTAATCATGCAGGGCAACCATCATTTGATTGGTGTTATGATTTTCACCATCATCAGCTAGAAAGCCGCAATCATCCATTTCGATCCATCATAAATGGCTTTCACATGATTGGGAATCAGCAGCCTTTCAACTCAGAAGGCGAAGAGAAGAGCAATGAAGAAATTTTTGAGCAAGATGAAACCATTGAATACACCCCTACTCAAGAATATAATAACCTCTTCACAAAGTTCGGCCCACTCAATCCAAGCATACTAGGGCCACAAGAGGACAACACTGTCAAATATGATGAGTCCTCCAGTTCAGAGGATGATGAAGATGAAGGAGAAAAACAAATAGAAGACTATCCTGTTGTGGATATATCATCTTCTCAAGAAGAAACTTCTCCATTCACTGATATTAGTCTGTCATTTAAAGAGCCTAAATTTATATCAGAAGCAAGCATAGATTCAAAGAAAGAAGATATTTCACTGTTTGCTATTTTGCAGGTTAAAAATGATGATACTTCCAAGCTACGTACTGAAGAGATACTCCTCAAAGCTGAAGCCTTGGAAGCAGACGATCTATCAGACATGGAGGACCGAAAAGAAGAGATCTTTCATCTTTTCTTTGTTGATCCTATGGAAGAGTGTGTGGAGATCCCAACTGGCTCAAATTATCAAACAATGATCCTTTGCAAAAGCCAGAGACATTAAAAGCTGTCACCTTCTGTGATAGCCTCGACATTGAAGGTTAACCTTCAATATGTTCTATGGATACCTCTGACAAGCAGCCAGAGTTACTACTTCTTCTTGACATTACTCAGCTGGCTGCATTGGCACTTTTGTATCATATGAATATGTAAATACTCCATATTTAGAATAGGTTAGATAGGAATGTCAATAAAGCTCAGTTCCGAGCATGTAGTTAGTTGTTGTTTTCTGCTTTGGAGAAAAATCAAGAATTCAAAAATACAAAAACAAAGAAAGAAAGAAAAGAGGGCAGAAATGAAAAACAAGAAAGGCACAGCCCCATGCCAAAAAGAGAAATAAATCTGAAAGTGTGAAAGCTTAAATGCCACTCCTGCAAAACACACTTCTAGTTAGTCAAACTGTTTAATCTTGACTAATTAGCTTTCAATTTTCTGCTGATAGGGTAGTAAATTTGATTTGCCAAACCGTTTAATCTTGGCTTATCAGTAGATAGATTAGGATAGAAATTAAGGTTCAAAAAAACTCAAAATCTGAACCAAAGTTTCCAAAGAGAGATGACTCAAAACTGTTTTATTTTCTGAGTCATAAAAGAGGAAAAAATGGTTCTAATTTGCTCAAAATCTGAATCAGATATCAAGGAAGAGATAGCTCACAGGAAAGAAAAAAAAAAAAAAAAAAAAAAAATCATAGCTATGAGAAGAAGAGAGAAGGCCATAATAAGAAGCTTTCAGATCTTAAGCCTTCAATTTTTGATGTTCAATTTCTGCAAATAATAATCTATGTGTAGCTTGTTTTTATGCCATAGATCATAGCAAGTCGAACAACTCAATCCTGACTTGACTATTTTTAAATTTCTGTTGTAGAATTTAGAGAATGAAAGTTTGTTGGACTGTTTAATGCCAACAGACAGTAGACTAGGTAGAGAAATATCTGAGCTCAACTGTTTAATCTGAGTTCAGGGAGAAATAAGGATTAGAAATAGATTAGATTTCCTACTTTCAAAAGAATAAAATGTTGTGAATAGAGTTTGCCAATCCAAGTGCACTCTCATGAAGAAAAAATGTTAGATCAGTAGGATTGGAGTAGGTAGAAGTTGTATTGATAAAATTCATTTTTCTTTCATGACTGATATTTTTATCAAAGAAAAGCAAGAGCAAGTAGTGGGTCAAGCACCAGTCAACATCCCAGAGAAATCAAGTCTGAATTCTTGATGCCTTCAATAAGGCACCATCCCCAAGTGGAGCCACTGTTAGCCGCCTATAATATTTTGTTATACCAAAAGGTGGCTAAGATCTTTTTTGAGCCTCCAAGGAACAAATTTTATCACTAAAAATTGTTGGCTCTTGAAGACTCCTTGTAGGCCTCATGCCTCTGTCCAAAATCCTCATTTGCTGTCCCATTTTATACTTAGGAATTTCTGCTGGTTCCAACTGAAAGACTGCTGAAAGATCGTCATTTCTCCTCTTCTCAAAACCTTCCATCTGCTTCCCTTTTTCTCCATAAAAACTACCTTGTTTTCATAAGTCTTCTTCTTTCCATTTATGAAAAAATTCCCCTTTCATAGTTAAAAACTCACTTTTTAACTATTTCGGAACCCCCCTATCATATTATTTCCTCATATAATCATAGAGCCCGCAATCGGGCGATAAACCGTTGAAAAATCCCTCTCCGATCAATATTTTCCTTTGTAAACCCAAAAACCCACTTTCCAAAAGTTTTAAGTTAAAAACTTAAAACCACGTGATAAATACAAATGGGTTGATTGAAAAGAGCCGATCGTGCAATCGCAATCGGAAACAACACAAATGGGTTGATCGGAAAGACCAGGCTCAATGGCCCGATTGCGATTGGCCCTTGTCTTTATACTCTCGGGCATATTACATTCCATGAAAACCACCGGCCCCGCAATCGGGTGCCTTTTTTCCTTTACTTTTATATTTTACGCTCGATCCATTATAACTTGTTTTTATTGCAAAAACTTTGGTTTTTCATATGTTTAAAGGTTTTTTCCGCCGGTGCGTAGGTCGAAGAAATCCTGACCGTCGATCTAGTTCTTCGATCCAACGGTCCGCGCACAATCGCATCGCAACTTTTCCTTATTGCGCAATCGCATGCCCATATCTGCGACCTCCGATTGCCGATCCCCGATTCAATCCTGACCATTGATCTTGTTCTCAGATCGACGGTCTGCGCTCAATCGCAAGTTCCCTCCTATCGCAATCGCAAGCCTTCCCGTCTCACTCCCGATTGCGATCCGCCGATTCCATCGCAACCGTCCATCTTTTTCGCAATCCGACGGCCATCGCACACCCTTGCGATCCCTCCGATTACATCCTATCCGTTCATTTCCCACTGATCCAACGGTCATCGCTTGATCGCACTGGTCGCTCGAACGCTAATCGCAAGCCCTTTCCACAGTCCTCCGATTTAATCCTAGTCGTCCATCTCCCTGATGATCGGACGGACAGCGCTCAATCGCATCGCTGCGTTTCAATCGCATCCCCTTCTCTGCCCTCCCTGATCGCGATCCTTCGATTAAATCTGAGCCGTCCATCCTCCCGAGGATCCAACGGTCCTTTTTCCCTCCGATCACAAGTCTTGCCCCGTTTCAAAAACCCTTCGATTCACCTTCCGCCATCGATCTGATCTGCAGATCAACGGCCAACGCTCAATCGCATCGGAAATTTACATCGCATGCACTTGCCTGCCACCCCCGATTGAGATCCTCCGATTAGATCAGGACCGTCCATGTGTCTAGATCGGACGGTCCAAAACCACCCCGCCTTATTTCTTCTCCCCGCTCTCATTTTTCTGTTTTGCGCCGATCTCCACCGTTAGATATTTTTATCCGACGGCTACGCTCCTCCCCCACCATCTGAAGCAGTTTAAACCTATTTTTCGCAGGATTTCTTAATTGTTTTGTGTTTGATGCAGGTGTTCTAAATGGTTTTCCATTGTATAACAAAGAAATGCCAAGGGCTGGGAATGACGATTCTCATGCCCTCGTTTCATTACAGAGAAGCCATTCATGGGGCTCTATTCCATGTTTCGTCAGTACTCTATGAGTATTGATGCCGTAAAGCCCAGTGCAGGTCTGCACATCGACAAGACACTGTTTTAATTAAAACACAGTTAAAGAGTATCAGTTTTGAAGACAGAGCACAGCAGATGAAGATTGAAGACAGTTTTTATGGGGATTACGGCTAAGACAGTTATCAAAAGCCTAATCCCCAATCTAAAACACAGTTTAAAAGAAAACCTAAAGTGTTTCATCAGGCATATTGCCTCCACCGCCATAATTTGAGGCAAATTGATTCCTCAACCACCGCAGTGCCACCTATTGCCTCAAAATGCTCAGTCAGAGGCTAAATTTATTGAACAGGATCAGATATTATGCCTCGGAACAGCCAAAGAAGTTATTTCTGCCCCAAATTTAATGACAGAATATCTGCAGAATTGCTCCCCACAGTACGCAGAGCCTCAAAGTCAAATAAAGCTCCTGCTGAGCTTAATTCATAAATGTAAAATAGTTAATACAGTGTTCCACCTGTGAATTTCTTCATCGAGCCCCTCAAAAGGCCACGAAGTCTTAAATCTGTATTAATTGCTTCGAGAGATCTTTTGTTAGGTCTCACCTCCTCATCCTTCTATAAATACTTCAGTAGAAGATGAGTGAAGGGTTGGATTAGTTGGTTGTTAATGTAATTGCTGAAGTATTGTGGCTGTTTCTGAGAGGAAAACTCTTGACTGTAAATAGTGGTTTCTTGGGCTCTTGGAGCTCTGCTTGTAACAGATAGGTTAGGTTGTGAAGAGAGATGGATTAAACATTGGATCTGAAGATTGTAACCGGTTTGAAGCAATCAATACAAGCTGATTTATGGGATCCTGGTCTATGCTGATGGTGATGTTATTCCCACTATAACTTGTATTTTGTTTCTGTTTTCAATTTGTTTCATTTTCCACTGTAAAGAACAGTTTAAACAGGGTGAGGACCTACTGTATATCAGTAACCTTCTCTGGATGAGAAATATTTATTTAAATGTTTTCTTTCTGCTGTGTTATTTGAGAATGATTTAATTCAGTCTAAGTACATGGATGCTGGCATTCCCTCATCCTTTTGTCACTGCTGAATGTTATTTTTAAATGTTACTTTCATATATGTTGTGTAAAGAATGAATTGAGGAAATCAAATATTAGCCCTGAGTCCCTTTCTTGTTTGCTCAACTATTTGATTGTTTCCCTTAGGATGTGTCAAAAGCTGACTAGTTTCGAAGTACTTATCAGATCTTAGGCCATTCTGTGTTATCTCTGTGATTGTCTTGGAAATAATTAAGTAAAGAAGAGCTAGGAGAGGATATGGTGAGCCCAGCCCGCTAGTTTCTACTCCAAAGGTTTCCTTTAAGTTTCCCTTCGTTTTTATTTGTATTCTATTAGAAGTGTATCAAAGGCTGGATAGTTTCAAAGTACTTACCAGATCCTAGTTTTCTTCTATGTTTTTCGTAAGTGCTTGGTCAAAGGCTGGCTTGTTTCAAAGTACTTACCAGATCCTGGGCTGCTCTTTGTTCTGCATCTGTCTTTTCCCTTTCTTATTTGTATCACTCCATTCCATAAATCAAACTTTAAAGAGATCCTTAGGCATAGATGACTTGCCCCATAGATTACTCTTGAACCTGAATGTTTCAATTAAATCCTCTTATGACTCCATAGCCCAATGGATTGAAACTTTCCATCATCTTTCTTCATGATCTTAGCTTACTCTTTAGCATGCAACTTCTCACCTTTGAACCTATTTGCATATAGATCTTTCTGTCTCAGACAGCAATTATGTTCAATCATCCAAAAATACCAAACAAAACCATTGGACCTCATAACTAGCCTAATATCATCACTTTAAACTTCAAAGACAATATCCATCTTTGTACATATTGGAGAGATCCCTCTCCGGATTCAGGAGGGCTAGATCCTAGAATCCCAAAGTTGGTTGAAATGATGTTAACTCTGTGATCGGACTTTGCCAATCTTGCTTGTTACAGAGACCTAACACAGCCTTTGACTACAAGAACAAAAATATGTTGATGACAGTTCTTTGGCCCACAGTTCAAACTCCTAAATCATCCTCTGATTACAAAAAGATAGATTTTGAAGTTCCAGTCCAAGATATTCACCCTCAGGATCAAATTGAATTTCATAAAAACACAGGAGAGATGATTTATTCCACAATGACCACCAAGGCCATGAGTGCACAGAAACTTCAAAACACTCTGGTAAATGTAAGAGATCATCTCAAATTGGAGAAGGCGTCTTCATATGAAAAGGAAACTAGAAGCAAATCCTTGGAAGAGCTAGTGATTGAAGTAGGATATGATCCTCAAAATATAAAAGTTGCAGAGGAATTGATCAAAAAGAAAAATGTAGACATTGTTGCACTTAATAAACAATTGAATATGCCCCCTACAAAACATCCTCAAGCCATGGAGGTCTTACAGGATACCAATCAGAAAGATGATATGATGAGTCTCATTTTGCAGTTAACAACTCAGATAAAGGAAATGGAAATTGAAATGGACAAGTTGGTCCAGGAAAAAGAAGCCAACAAAGCAGAGGAAGTTTTTTCCACTGTGATTCCTGTAGTTACAATAGTTGTACCATCTAATTTGGCAGAATCACTGGCTCCTAATGTCCCAATGGCCACAGCAGTTCCAATTACTTCATCTACAACTTCAGCCACAAAATCTTCAGCAACAAAATCTTCAACTTTGTTGGAACAGGGTCTCCTTGCAAGCTATGAAACCGGTACATTTTGCGTATTTTTGTTATATTTAGTATAGCGCAGGGGTTTTTGGGTGGGTCAAAGCCTTGAAAAGCATTGTAATGGGGTTAAATGGTAAACTAGGGGTCCGAAAACCATGGGTTGCAGACCATAGGAATGTTAAAGCTAGATTGTTATAAATAGAGAGGCATTTCAGATTGTAAGGGTAAGAATTGGCTAAGCTATTGATGCGATCTGTTGTGTAAGAGATCTGTTGGGGTTTTTGGGGAACGGAATCCTGCTCGTTGTGTGTGCGGTGATCCTAGTCCAGCTATATGTAGACCCTACTGCTGTGTGCGCAAGTTGGGAAGGGAATTGTAAGGGTAACAAATGAATTAATATGCAATATTTTTGGATCTGAATCTATGAGTACTATTGAATGGATTGCTGCTAATTACTATGTTATGCATTTCTCTGTCTTTGCGCTATGTTGGGGTTCCCATGTTTTGGCAACGTTGGCAATACCAAAAGATGAGACAACATCAAACCACTTTCAGACCCCAGGATCTAGGCCCTCCTAGGTCCATAGAGGGATCTCTCTATGATATGTCAAAGGTATATGACTTTGAAGCTCAGTGTTAAGATATTATGCTAGTTATAAGGCTTAGAGTTTGTTTTTTTAATTGTATGTTTGGTTGTTGAGAATCAGGAAAGAAGGGTTCAATATGAGACAAGGATGAGAAAAGAGGATTTTAGGCAAAGGAGAGATATTCCAGGGAACATTCAAGACCATTGGGGAATGGATTCAAGAAAGGGTTTACTTGTTGTTCAATATGCAGGCTTTCAGTTGGGCTAGTCATCTAAATCATTGGATCTTAAAGATGATAGTGTGGTAGGATAGGCAAGAGGGAAGGTGAGAGCAAGGAAACATTAAAGATTCAGAATACAAAGTTGAAAACCTGAGATCAGAGAGAGACTTTGAACTCTCAATGCTTCGGCCTCTAGCTTGAGGGATATTAGAAAAGGTTCGATTAACTGAAAAGGATCCTAGTGGGATATAGATAGAATTCTAGACCTCCCAGTGTTCCCAATTCATTCAATTAAACTTCAACAAGAACATCTGAAACACTGACCTCAATAATTCATACATCAGCTAGCAGGCAATAACATCCACTACACTGGTTAAATTAATTGAAATCAACCCTCAGATACACATAAAGAAAAAAAACATTAAAGGCAAGGAGAGCAGAGACATAGGGTACCTAACAAGGGTAAATCCTATGCCAAATTTCTGATGCAAGCCAGCAGAAATGTAATGAAATGAAATAAACACAGAGATAGAAAAACATAACCAGCTTCTTTAAATCAGGATCCAAAGAAATGTGCTTGTCATATTAAGAGCAACACCAGTCAAATACAACATTGCCAACATCTTGAAATTTCAGTCTGAATACATCTTCCTCAGCCTATCTTACAACTTTACATAGAGAACATGTCTTAAAGGAAACAACTTGCAATTCTCCGATAATCGATCAACAACCTTTACAATAATTTTCTCATGAGTTTTATAGCAGAAAGATGAGCAGAGGAGGTAGGTGGAAACTAAATGCAGCATTAAACTTAGAACAGAAAGAAGGCCGAAGCCCATTCAGTTTTAAATTTTGTGCATTTATCTCTGGCATGCCTTGGACGAAAGAATGATCCTCTTCATGTTTCCATTTACTCCGGGTATGCCCCTAATGTACTCTAGTTGTAGTACTCTGTAGTACTTTTGGTGAATAAACAAAAAGGAAAATGAATGACCGCGAAGTGCGCCATGCTGCATAACAAATGCTCTGATAGCTTAGGACTGTGGTCAAGGCTGAATGTTCTTCAGGGACACGGTAAATAGAGGAAACAATATGGGTGCTTTGTCCTTTCACAGGTAGGGATGTTCTGCTGATGTAGCTACCTTGATGGCATAGTTTTCTGTGCGCTGGGCCTTCTGAGAGATCCATGATGTCTTTGATCTGGTACTCTGCCTTCAAATCAATAGATTAGGCCCAAAATTTTCAATGATAGGCCTTGAACACTCATTTTTCCCATTGATACTCTTTTTCGCTTCCACGCTTGCCTCTGACTGCGAAATCAATGCTTTAATGACCCTGGGGAAAACTTCACAGAGTTTAAACTTTGTTCCTTTAATGCAAGCCCTGTCATTCTCCTGCTGCATTAAAAACTGTGTAATCATGGCGGCTTTCACCACCTGATAACCCTGCAAAACGCAAAACTCAGTTATGAAATCCATGCGGAAGGCTATGGAGGGTGGAGCGAGTGATAGCGCGGCGGTGGTGGCTTTAGATCAAACAATTATGGATAATGCAATAATATGGCGTAAATAGTGAAAAATAGGGTTTTGGTGGAGAAATGAGCGTAGACCGTTAGATCATGGTCTGGTGATGAAGATCGACGGCAAAGATTAATCTGTGGATTGGTTTATGAAAATAGGCAGAATGCGTTAAAATGAACGAAAATACAATGAAATGTGTGTGTGGTGGGACCCGGCATGGGCGGAGGGTGATTAGTTCTGGACCGTCGATCTTAGATCTAATGGATGACTGAGATCAAGTCGAAAGATCGCAATCGGGGGTGGGCAGGGGTGACACATTACCAAAGTTCCGATTACGATTAGGAGCGGAGATGCGATTGAGCGTCAACCGTTGATCTTGGACCAAGATCAACGGCGGGGATTGAGTCGGCAGGGAGAAAGGGGAAAGAGGGGGATAAATCTGAACCGTTGGGTCTCAGAGGGATGGATGGCTTCGATCAGATCGGGGGGAGAAAAGGGCGAAATCGACAGTCCAATGGATGGTGGTGCGATTAGATCCTGACCGTTGGATCTAGACTAACGTACGGTCAAGATTTGATCAGGAAAATCGCAATCGCAAAGGGCGGAAGGTGGCAGCGATTGGAAAATACGATTGCGATTGGAGTGGAAAAGCGAGGGTCGTCGGATCTGGAAGGGGATGGACGGCGATGATCTGATCTGGAGATCGTAATCGCAGAGAACGGAGGAGTGGCACGGCGAGACTTTGCGATTGCGATTATAGCGGGATTGCGATGGCCATCGGATCGTGGATTAAACGGAAGGCTGAGATTGGATTGGCGAATCGCAATCGGAGTGGAACAACGGGTGACATGGTGAAACTTGCGATTGCAATCGAGGTGAGGGTGCGATCGGTGCAGGGACGTCCGATCAAGCGGCAGATCAACGGTGGAGATTGCATCGCGGGTCTTACAAACCAAAACCAATCGCATCGGAGTTTTTCAATGTTACAAAAGGAAATGCTCGCCCGACAGCTCCGATTGTGATAAGCGCCCGAGGCTTAAACGCTTGGCCCTAGGTGCGGGTCACGTGGGGAAGTGGTTAGGGGCTGGCGAAAAAAGGGGCTAGGCCCTATTATAAGTTGGAAAGTGGGTTTTCGAGCCCTTTTTAATGAATTTTAAGATTGGGAAAGGGTGACGGTAAGAGGAAATAAGGGGAATTTGGCCAAACAAAGGGTAAGGGTATAATTTAAAGGGGATTTTGGGGAGATTTAGGAGGACTAAGGGAGAAATTTTGGGATGGAAAGGGGACTTGGAAAAGAGGAAAAAAGGGGTAAAATGGGACATGTGCAAGGATACAAGGGGCAAATAAAGGCCTTTTGGAGCACAATTTTCTGCAATCAAATAGGCTTATTGACTCAAGAACAGCAGAGGGAAAGGATTAAAGAGCAGGGAACATGGAAAGGCTTCAAGGATGATGTGTTTTCAAGGGAAATGCATTCCTTGGAGGCTCATAAAACTAATTAGCCCCTTGCTTGCTTGTCAAGGAATTTAAAGGGGGCTAACATTGGCTCCACATGGGGATGGCTTCTTCTTGAAGGAGTCAAGAATTTAGAAGATAGATCTTTGGTGTAGGCCAGATGCCTGCTGCTTGAGCCACCTTTCTTCTTTGATTTTAATCTGCCACAATTGTGAAGACATCAATTAGCAGAAGCATTCTCAAACAATCTACCTACCCAGACTACAATCCTAGCATTTTTTCTTCTTCTAGGGTGCATTTGAGCTAGCAGACCCTTTACATCTTTGATTTATGTAAACAGAAAACAAACCTATTCTAAATATACCCTTATTACTCCATGATACCAAATTAGACTGTTGGTCTCATATGTTTCTCTACCTAATCTAATATCTGCTGGGATTAGACTATCCAGCAGATTTCTTCGCTACATTCTACAACAGAAATTTAAAAACAGTCAAACTAGGATTAAATAGTCTAGTTTGTTGTGGATCCAAGGCATAAAGATAGTTGCACATGGATAGAAACTTGTAGAAAATTGAAAACAAAACTTTAAAGGCTTGAAATCTGAAGTTTTGAAGTATCCTTCTTCTTTTGTGACTCAAGTTTGAGTTTGTTAGAGTCACTTTCTTTTCTTCATTCCAGCTCTGATTTTGGGCTTGTTAGAGTTGATTCTTCTTTCTTCTTTGCTGGTCCAGGTTTTGGGCAAGTTTGAACCAGCTATCTTTACATTCCTTGGCTCAGGTTTTGATCATATTAGAGCCAATCTTTGCACCTTAGAGGTCCATGTTTTGAGCATGTCTGGACCTCTCCCCTTTCTTTGTTTTTTGGAACATTTTCTCTTTTTCTTGAAAACAAAACACTGCAATGGTATGTACAATGGGAATGGAAACTGGAAATTGGAAATTAGCAGAAGTATTGTTTGAGCATCCTGCCATTGACAGGACCCCCAAACAGCTCAGTACCATCTAAATCTTGTAGAAAAAAGGCATTCGAACCCACAGTGGCCTGGATGATGTATGGACCTTGCCACAAACTGTCGAACTTGCCATGCTTTCCTTTATCCTCTCTCCTTGAATCCCACTTCAGAACTTTATCTACAATTTTAAAATCAGCAGCCTTGGTTCTTTTTTGAAACAACCTCTTTATGTTCTCCCGAACTTTCACTGCTCTGTTATAGACCTCTTCCCTTGTTTGCTGGAGATGAATTGTCTGGTTTATCCTTCTCACCATACTGTCTTCTTCTATCTGGATCTCTTGGACAAGTCTGATCACTGGTGCACCCAAACTGGTAGGAAAAACTACTTCTGTCCCATAGACAAGCTGATATGGTGACATGCCAATGGACTTCTTTGTTGTAAGCCTGTCAGCCCACAGGGCATGCATTAACTTGTTATGCCATGACTTTTTGTTCTCTTCCAACAACTTCTTGATGATAGTCACCAGGCTTTTGTTTGATGATTCAGCTAAGCCATTACCTTGAGGATAATAGGCAGTTGAATGACCAAGTGTTATTTGATACCTGTGAAAAAAATCAACCATTTTCTTGGATCCAAAAGCCGCAGCGTTATCAGTGATTATTTTTCTTGGACAACCAAACAGAGAGAGGATGTGATCTTCTAGGAACCTAATGATGACAGAATCTGTGGCATTCCTAGAAGGTATGGCCTCTATCCACTTAGTGAAGTAGTCTGTGGCTGTTAAGATCCATTTGTGTTGTGCAGAAGAGGCTGGGTGAATTTCTCCTATTAAATCTAGGCCCCATTGCATAAAGGGACCTTCAACAGTGATGGGTTGTAGAGGTAAGGGGAGGAGCTTTATTTTGCCTTCAAAAATCTGGCATTTGTGGCAGGCAATTATCATCTTATGGATGTAATTGAAGAGCGTAGGCCAGTAGTAACTAGCTCTGAGTATTTTGTTTGCAGTGGCCTTCCAGCTCAGGTGGCCTCCACACTCTCCTGCATGGAATTCTTGTTTAATCCTCTCTACCTCATTTTCAGGCAAACATTTAAAAATAGGCCATTTGGATTTTTCCAGTATAAGCTTTCATTCAATATGCAATAACTTCTGGCTTTTAGCTTTAAGAATCTGGCCTTGGTCTTTAATAGTTCAGGAGGGGCATTGAGGTGGGTAAGCACATACAAAATGTCAGAATACCAAGGAGAGCTCTGAAACTTCTCTTCAACTGTGGGATTAGGCAATCTCTGCTGCTCATCCAAGGTATCTACCATGTTAATGTCAAGGGCTTGTAGATTTGATTCAGCCATTAGTCGAGCTAAGCCCTGACCTTTGATCAGTTTGGTGGGTTTTATCTCAAGGTTGTATTCCATGATCACAAAAATCCATTTGCCCCTCTTCCCATATGGGTCTTGGGACAAGATATCTTTGACCACTATGCTAGGCACATAGTCTATGGTGTGGGAATGCAGAATGTACACCCTAAAGTATTTTAAGGCCTTGACTAAGGCATATGCATGTTTCTCCATTATGTAGTATTTCAAGGGTGCATCTCTCAGTGCTTTGCTAAAGAAAGATATGGGCTGTTCCATTCCCTCTGGATTTTTCTGCAACGGAACTGCAGCTACTGTATGCTTAGAGGCAAATGAAAAGATGAGGAAATCCTTTGAGAAATCTAGGCTGATTAGGACAGGAGCCTAGGTGAGTGCAAGTTTAACTGATTCAAAAGATTTCTTAGCTCCAACAGTCCACTTAACTCCTACACCTTTCTTTAACATGTTAGTCATATTCCTAAGGTGTTCAGCTAAGTTGGGGATAAACCTCCTTAAGAAGTTGATCTTCCCAATGAAGGACTGTAATTCTTTGATGTTTCTCGGGTGTGTGATTTGTAGTATTCCCTCAAATCTTTGTGGGTCTATCTTAATCCTTTTTTCAGATATAATATGGCCAAGGAGTTTTCCTTCTTGCAGCCCAAATACAGTCTTTTTAGGATTCAATGATAGATCGAACCTTCTACATTTTTCAAATACCTTTCTAAGATGTTTCAGGTGTTCTTCTTCAGTCTTGGAGTAGACTGTTATGTCATCCAGATAGATGAAAATGAAGTGTCCTATCTCATCGGAAAAATCTATATCCATCGCTCGTTGGAAGGTTGCACCAGCGTTCATCAGTCTAAAGGGAATTTTAACATACATAAAGGTGCCCCATGGAGTGGTAAAGGTTGTCTTGAGTTGGTCTTCTAGGATTACTAAGACGTGGTTGTAACCTGAAAACCCATCTAGCAGGGAGATCCTTTTTGAGCCTACTACCCTTTGTAGGATGTTTTCCATTTTAGGCAAAGGGTAATTGTCTTTGAGTGAGGCTCTATTAAGATTCCCGAAATAAATACACAACTTGATCTCCCCTGTTTACCTTCTCACAACCACTAGGTTTGATACCCAATCAGAAAACATCACAGGCACAATTATGCCTTCCTCATACATTTTTTTAATCTCTTTTTCAACTGTAGGCAATTGCTTTGGGTTTATTCTGCGAAGTTTTTGTCTAAAGGGCTTCTGATTTTCTTTCAAAGGTATTTTGTGTTGTATAATGTTCGTGTCATAGGCCTTTAAGTCTTTGTAGCTCCAAGCAGACACGTCAATTAATTCCTTGAAAAGGTCAATGTATTTCTTTTTCATGTCTGCCGGAAGAGACTTAGCCAGTTTAATCATTTTGGGCTTATATTCTGTGCCTATGTTGCATTCTTCAATGTCAGAGTCTGCGTGTTCTATGGTGGTCTTATTTGCTACATCATCGAAGTCAAAAAGGTCCTCTAAAGGTGCTAGACCTCGAGGTATGTTCTTATCTTTGGCCTGTAGCACCTCAACTTCTTCATTTTCTGCGTTTTCACAATTTCCGTTTAGGTTTCCAATCTATTCGTTCAAAGTGTTTATTTCTATGTTACGGGGTGGTTATTCCTCGTCTGAGGGTTCCTCGCTTAGGCAGCTATCACTGGACATAGAGTCTGAATCAGAAAATTCAAACTCATTCCTGCCTATCAGGAAATATTCAATCTGCTTATCGCCCTCGAACACCTGCCAATATTTTTCATTATCTGGCACTGCAGGTCTGAATCTGGTCTGTATTATGATTTTTTGGTCGCTTGGATTCTTAGGGTATGAACTGGCTAAGCAAGCTAATCCATCTGCAATGACGTTTTGACTCCTAGGAACAAACACTAATTCGTATTCAACAAATGTTTTCAATATATCCACGGCATCGTTCCTATATGCTCTCAACCTAGGGTGTTTGGCCGTGTATTCACCGTTCACCTGTTTTATAACCAACTCAGAGTCTCCCTGCATGGCTATCTTATAGGCTCCTAATTTCTTCAACAGATTTAAGCCTAGGATCAGAGCCTCATATTCTGCAATATTATTTGTACATTTGAAATGCAGGTTGCAGGCATGGCTCTCCGCGTAGTCGCTCTCTGTGTTATGTAGCCACACCCCGGCTCCGGCAGTTCTCTTGGTGCATGACCCATCAAAGTTCATTTGCCACAGGGGTTCATTTTTTGTTTTATCTTCATTTCCCTCCTGGACGTGGGTTTCACTGGTCTGTTGTGTGACGGGTTCTGCATGGTGCAGTAAGTGTTTTCATTCTTCGTCGAGTGTATGAGTTAGTGAGGGGTGACTAACTAGCTGAATGCATTCGTTTTCTTGTTTGGTCTAAATCTTTGTTTCAATGCACTATCTAAAGGTTTCTTCTCCGTTTTCCTCTAAGTTGAGTGTAGCCATTATGTTAAGGTCTGTAGTCTCATAACCTCTGTTTGCACCTATGTCTTCTAGTTCTGGCCCTCCCAAAGATTCATCGTTGTAGAAGATAAAGGAGTCCAGGTTGGTGTGTACAGAGTATAAAGGTGCATTTTCAGGCTTTTCGAGGCTACTAACCGAGAAATTCATTTGTGCCTCCCTGTACAGTCTTCTAGGTTGGGTAAAGACTGGGATTGTGGCATAGGCCCCATCCATCTGCATTGTACCTTGCAGCTTGGCTCCCCATGATCTTGACAATAACTTGCCATACTTGGGTGGCACATCTGCCACAACAACATCCATGACCATGCACTTGGCTGGAATCTAGGTAAGGCTCACACATAAATATTTGATTAGGCCAAGACACTTCACCTTGCTAGAATCAAATGAATATAGGTCTTTGTAGGGTTGGGTTATCTCTAGGCCTAACCTTTCCATAACCACTTTAGGCATCAAATTGTGTGAGGCACCAGAGTCATGCATTGCATTATGAAGGATCTTATCATGAATATTAAGACTGATATGAAAAGGGGGCACTACCCCTTCCTGAAACTTTCCTTCTATCTTTGGACCAAATAGAAGGGCTGGTTGATCATCACCTAGATTTACAGTGTCACTGTTCTCACCTAGATTTAATGCTTTCAAAATTTGGCCTTTATAAACATCCTGAGTGGCCAACTCAGAGAGTGGTACAGAGATTTTAATTCTTGCAATATCACTCTCTAAATTGAAAGTGGACTGACTCTTTGGAAGGCTCGACTCTGTTTTGTTGGCCACTGCTTTGGTGGCTAAATCAGTGTGCTGATTCTCATTATGTACATTGTTTGGAATTGTTTTATCAGGAACACTAACTGCAGTGCCAATGTTGCTAGTTGGATGACTCTGTTTACCAGTTTTTTGGTTGTCTTTTTCTTTTTTCTTCTCAGAACTCTCGGCTACTGATTTGTTACTTTCAGCAGCTGCTTTAGAAGTTTTCTCAGGCCTATTTTTTATGGTAACCTTAGAAGCTTTTGGTTTTGAAGTGTCTAGGTTCTTTTTGCTTCTAAGTTCATATTGTTCTCTGACCTACATGATGGCATCCTAAAACCCTAACCTGTAATCCTCAGATTCTAACCATTCTTCATCCCAATAGGAGGGTGAGGGTTGATCTTCTTCTGTGGAACAGTTGTGGATTGACTTTTCCACTTCAAACATGTTTATTATGTTTCCCTCAGATTCCTCCATGATTCCCTCATCTTCATCAAGAAAGTTCTCTTGGAATGGGGGAATAACTTGCTGATCTGATTCTCTTTGTCTGTTGGGAGTGGTGTTGTTTCTTCTAAAGTTCTGGTTCTGGTTGTGATTTTGATTTCTGTTTTGGTTACTGGCTATGACAACCATTTTTTCCATCATTTGTTGTAGCTTTTCCATGTTTTTGGATAAACAGTCATAATTGGGATCATATGTGGAAGCTACAGTGTCATCTCTATATGTTACCCTCTTCTCAACTCTCAATATTGCTCTCTTCTCAATCAGATTAGCTTCTACACTCACTGCTCCTTTTTGCATGTCTTCCAACGTGTTGTACTCTCTCTCCCTAAGCTGGTAGGCCATGTCAGCATCAAATCCTTCAGGGTATTTCACTAAAGCCATACCTTGGGGAGGTTTCATGTGTGGAGGAAGGGTGTTATAAATGCTGTTGAACCTTGTAGTGTAGTCAGGGACACTCTCTCCTATGTTTCTTTTAAGGTTCATATATTCTGCTAGGATTTGGCAAGGGTTTGCCTTAACTTCCCATTTGTTTATGAAGGTCTGATATAAAGTAGGGAGGTATTGGATACTATTAGGAGGTAGGCTCTTGAACCATTTCTTCACATCACCTCCTAAACTCTGGGCAAAGATTCTCATTTTGACTGTATCATCATCTATCTCCATGTAGTCAAAAGAATCGTCCATCCTATCTACATGGTATTGTGCTGTGGTAGATTCTTTGGTAGTGAAGTGTGGGATCTTTGATTGATAATCATTGGGTAAAGGTACTAGAGGCTGGGGTAAAACCAAAGGTGCATACCAGGCTGCCATGATGATGTTCTGATGAGGTAAAGGGTTAACTTGAGCAACTGGTATATGGATGACAGGGATACTAGGACCAGCAGAAGTCTGTTGAGCAGATTTAGGATGACTGAGCCCCAAGTTCTGAATAAAGTGAATGTCAGGGGGTGTGGATGGAGGGGTCTCCTTGTCCCTAATGTGTTTACCACTATGAGGTGGTGAACCAGGGAACTCAAGGTCTGGCTGGTCTAGGACACTAAATGACCTAGTTCTTAGTAGTTTGTTTGGTAGGTCTAGGTCAAAAAATGGGTCTGATAGAGCTGTAAAGTCTTCTGGTGTAGAATTAGCTCTATGTATGTGGCTGGAAATAGTTGGTCTTTTAGGTATAGGAGATATCTTGAGGATGCTCTCAGGGTTGTCAACTATTTCAAGTGGGTTTGGGTTAGGTTAAGCTCTTGTGTGGATGGTTCTGGAAGCCAGAATGTTGTTTTCCAACCAAGCAGCTTAACCCTACCTGTTCCTTCCATTGTGGCTGATGTTTTTTTAGAGGCTGGTCTTCCAGTGGAGTCTTATGTGAAACCAAGATAATCAGTAGGCCTACTGATCATCAGTGGAGTCTTTGATCTTTAAAGAGTTGTGGAGTCGCCATGTGGAATGTTTAAGATGCTTCTGGAGGGTACACTGTCCACCACAATGCTTATGAGATGTCCCTTTTCAAGGATCTCTTTAAAACACAACAAAATGTAACCAGAGATTGATTGGGAGGGATTTTACCAGATATGTCACCTCTAAAGAGTGTGAGATCTGGAGGCTACCTGGCCCCTTTCCAGACTCTGTCTAAGAGTGTGGGAGAAAAAAAACAAATGGTAGAGAAGTTGTAATGCAAATGGAAGTGTTTCACTACCAACCTGACTAGAGTTTCTAGGCTTATGAGACTCTTGCAATGTAGTAGGATGGAAAATACTTAGAATTCCCCAGTGGAGTCGCCATTATGTTGGGGTTCCCATGTTTTGGCAAGGTTGGCAATACCAAAAGATGAGACAACATCAAATCACTTTCAGATCCCAGGATCTAGGCCCTCCTGGGTCCAGAGAGGGATATATCTATGATATGTCAAAGGTATATGACTTTGAAGCTCGGTGTTAAGATATTAGGCTAGTTATAAGGCTCAAAGTTTGTTTGTTTAATTGTATGTTTGGTTGCTGAGACTCAGGAAAGAAGGGTTCAATATGAGACAAGGATGAGCAAAGAGGATTTTAGGCAAAGGAGAGATATTCCAGGGAACATTCAAGACCATTGGGTAATGGAGTCAAGAGAGGGTTTACTTGCTGTTCAATATGCAGGCTTTCAGTTGGGCTAGTCATATAAAGCATTGGATCATAAAGATGATAGTGTGGTAGGATAGGCAAGAGGGAAGGTGAGAGCAAGGAAACATTAAAGATTCAGAATATAAAGTTGAAAACCTGAGATTAGAGAGAGACTTTGAACTCTCAATGCTTCAGCCTCCAGCTTGAGGGATCTTAGAAAAGGTTCGATTAACTAAAAAGGATCATATTGAGATAAAGATAGAATTCTAGACCTCCCAGTGTTCCCAATTCATTCAATTAAACCTCAACAAGAACATCTGAAACACTAACCTCAATAATTCATACATCATCTAGCAAGAAATAACATCCACTACACTGGTTAAATTAATTGAAATCAATCCTCAGATACACATAAAGCAGAAAAACATTAAAGGCAAGGAGAGCAGAGACATAGGGTACCTAACAAGGGTAAATCCTATGCCAAATTTCTGATGCAAGCCAGCAGAAATGTAATGAAATGAAATAAACACAGAGATAGAAAAACATCACCAGCTGCTTTAAATCAGGATCCAAAGAAATGTACTTGTCATATTAAGAGCAACACCAGTCAAATACAACATTTCCAACAGCTTGAAAGTTCAGTCTGAATACATCTTCTTTAGCCTATCTTACAACTTTACATAGAGAACATGTCTTAAAGGAAACAACTTCCAATTCTCTGATAATCAATCAACAACCTTTACAATAATTTTCTCATGAGTTTTATAGCAGAAATATGAGCAGAGGAGGTAGGTGGAAACTAAATGCAGCATTAAACTCAGAACAGAAAGAAGGCCGAAGCCCATTCAGCTTTAAACTCTGTGCATTTATCTCTGGCATGCCTTGGACGAAAGAATGATCTTCTTCATGTTTCCATTTACTCCGAGTATGCCCCTGATGTACTCTAGCTGTAGTACTCTGTAGTACTTTTGGTGAATAAAGGAAAATGAATGACCGTGAAGTGCGCCATGCTGCATAACAAATGCTCTGATAGCTTAGGACTGCAGTCAAGGCTAAATGTTCTTCAGGGACACGGTAAATAGAAGAAACAATATGGGCGCTTTTTCCTTTCACAGGTAGGGATGTTCTGCTAATGTAGCTACCCTGATGGCATAGTTTTCTGTGCACTGGGCCTTCTGAGAGATCCATGATGTCTTTGATCTGGTACTCTGCATTCAAATCAATAGATTAGGCCCAAAATTTTCAATGATAGGCCTTGAACAACCATTTTTCCCCACCGACACTTTCACCTTCCAATGTCAATTTCATGTAAACTGGGCTTTAATGGCTCGAGAAGATTTGCTGTAGTTTAACTCTGTTTTAATGTGATCCTCGTCACACATCTTCTCGTACATTTCCTCATGACATCAGTCCCTAAGAATGGTCCTTTTCTTGTGTTTTCAGAATCGTTACGTAGGTCGTAAATCATGGTGGCTTCTCGCCGCTCGTACCGCAAAAAACACGCAACTCACCATGAAATCCATGGTTAGTGGCTGTGAGTGATGGGAGAATGATAGTGTTGTAGATAAACATTGTTTTTAGACAAACAATGGTGGATAATGCAATGATATGCAGGCACACACGACTAATAGGGCTTGGTGGAAAACCGCACGTGGCTGTCGACTGTGGTCCGGTGGTGGGATCACCTACAAGAGATTAATCACAGCACGATTTATGAAATGGTGGGATGCACAGAAATGAATGAAAACACAATGAAATGCATGTGTGGTAGGACCCAGCGTGGGCGGTGAGGATTAGTTCTGGACCATCGCATCTTAGATCTAACCGACGGCTGAGATCAAGTCGGGAGGACTTGAATTCTGGGTACAGGGTGACACATTACCAAAGTTCCGATTGCGACTGGGAGCGGAGATGCGATCGAGCTGCTAGCCATTGTTCTTGGACCAAGATTAACGACAGTGATTGAGTAGGTGGGGAGAAAGGGGAAAGAGGGGGACAACCGAATCGTTGGATCTCAAAGGGATGGATGGCTCCGACCGAAATCGCAGGGGAGAATGGGCGAATCGATAATTCGATGGACGGTGGTGTAATTGGATCCCGACCGTTGGATCTGGACTAACGGATGGTCGGGACGGATCAGAAATCGCAATCGCAAAGGGCGTGAAGGTGGCAGCCGATTGGAAAATGCGATTGCGATTGGAGCAGAAAAGTGAGGGCCGGGCGCATCGTGGATTAAATGGACTACCGAGATTACCTGGCGAATCGCAATTTAGTGGAACAAAGGGTGACACGGTGAATGTTGCGATTGAAATCGGGGCGGGAGGTGAGATCGGCGTGTGGCCGTCCGATCAAAACAACAGATCAACTATGGAGATTGCGTCGAAGGTCTTATGTACCAAACCACCGCACCTGAGTTTTTCAATGTTACGGAGTGAAAATGCCCACCCAATGTACCGATTTCGATAAGTGCCTGGGGCTTAAACACTTGGTCTCGGGTGCGGGTCACGTGGGGAAGTGGTTAGGGCCGGGTGAAGGGGCTAGGCCCTATTATAAGTTGGAAAGTGGGTTTTCGGCCCTCTTTTTAATGAATTTTAAGTTTGGGAAAGGGTACCCGTAAGGGGAAAAAAGGGGAATCTGCTAAACAAAGGGTAAGGGTAGAATTTAAAGGGGATTTGGGGAGATTTAGGAGGACTAAGGGAGAAATTTTGGGATGGAAAGGGGACTTTGAAAAAGGAAAAAGGGTAAAAATGGGACATTTTGCAGTGATACAAGGGGCAAATAAAGGCCTTTTTGGAGCACAAATTTTTGCAATCATCGAGGCTTATAAACTCAGGAACAATGAAGAGGGGAAAGGATTAAAGAGCATGGAACATGGAAAGGCTTCAAGGATGATGTGTTTTCAAGGGAAATGCACTCCTTGAAGGCTCATAAAACTAATTAGCTCCCCTTGCTTGCTTGTCAAGGAATTTATAGGGGGCTAACAGCTGGCTCCACATGGGGATGGCTTCTTCGAAGGAGTCAAGAATTCAGAGATGATTAAAATTTAAAATGAAGATGAAAAAGGTAGACAAATGCCTAGCCTCGAAAAATTTCAAAAGGGTCACCTTCTTGCAACTTGGATACTCTAGGAAATATTTATACATGTAAAATTACAAATTTTCAAGGCCTCGCTCTCAAGCCACTCTCCATTTAAAGACACTCAGAATATGGCAAGAATTTTTGACATTATAGAGTCTTGATATAATTGGTTAAGTTGTACAACAACCTTCAAAAGACCAATTTACTTGTCCATGATGATCATAAAAATACTTTTACCTTCAAAAAAGCGTAGCTTCACTACGTGTTTGTGTGTCAATGATGTACATTCATCAAAATATTTGGACCTTATTTATTTTTTCTAAGAATATTTTTTAATCTTAATCATTGATGTTTATCTTGCAAGTGACAAATTATGTTCCTTATATCTATTCTCAAACATTCTCCAAGTTGAACTTCCGGCTCGTACATAGACATGAAAACGTGGGCATTCGTAACAAAATAAAAGATTTGAATGGCAAATATGACCTATATGTCAATATCCTTTGCTAGAATTGCCATTTTAACATATTTTCCTTGATAAAAACTTCACTTGATGAGTTTCCTTTGATAGCAACCTATTTGTTGAAGATGTAAAATTGATGTATCTGCATGCCGCCTTCTCGTATGTGACAAATAAAGGAATTCCGAACAATGATAGAGAAATTATTAAGGTAAAATTTCAAGATCTATACACAAGCATAAAGGGAACCCACGTGTACCCATAGTTTCGATGAAGACAACCTGCGCATACATCCGTAACCAAAGCATACACAATGCAGAAGAAAGTCGCGTATACACGCAAGTACTAAGAAGAAAATTAGGTATGTACTTATGCATTCAATTTATGATACTGGTGGGTCCTTACCATGGTATTAGACAACAATATTGAGTGTAATAACAACTATTTTATCTCATCTAAGAATACCGCGTACACTGTGGTTTTTGGCTCATGGTATTGGTTAAGGCTCAAACTATATAAGAGGAAATATGATAGTGCAAGGAGGGGTCTCATTATATTGATTGAATACTTCACTCAAGTATGTCTACATGGAATGGGTTATAGTTTATTGATACATATAAAATAACGATGCACCTATGAATTCAATGATGGATCAAGATCTCTAGACCTGAAATGAATAGGTATTTTCTTGATTTGTTTGTAATATTTTTAGATCTATGATCCGGCACATGTTTTCTAAAAGTGAAGGGTATGATCCGAGTAAGTCCTGATCCGAAGTCTTATGGAATCTTGAAAATTTAAAAATATATATGCTCGTTCACCACGCAAGGAAAGCGCGTATACCCGCGAGTTGAGCCAAAGAAAAGCAACTATACCGCAAAGTTCGTTTGTGCGCAAAAGAGCATATGGAAGTTAGGGTTTTATTAATATTTTTGAAGAAAATTCTCGATCATTTCTACTATATTTATGTCGTATGTCAATGAAGTCTTCATGTAGATTTGGATTGTTTGAATGCTATTTATGCTCCTAGTCGATTATGTATAAATATGATCAATGACCGGGTGATTGAATATGATGGATGCCGCCGTCGAATAAGGGTTCTCGTAAATATAAAAAAGTATGCCTAAATGTCTCTCGATCCGTTATGATTTAGGTTAGATTCCTAATTTCGCATATAAAGACCACACATAGGTTCATCACAGAAATTGTGTATACAATACGCATTGGCGTAAGCAGTAGCGTATACATTTGGTTTTATTAATGGTCGTGTTGAACTTGATTATGCCCGTGTGTTAATTTATAAGTATGGTTTTACTTCTCGTGAACTAGTTATAGTGATCTCACTATTCTATTTGAAGACTTGTTTATGGCTGGTTGGAAAGGATTCACAAATTTTGTTGTGTTTAAAATTTTGGATCCAAAGTGTATACCACAGGAACATGGTCTCGTAGGATTTGAGGGGAGAAGCTCAGTGTGGAAGTAAAAGATTCCTTCCAACATAAGCTAGTGATCAATTCAAAGGGGTTGAAGCCCTTCCACTAGTGGATGGTAAATGAGATCAAGGGATTGGAGCCTTCTGTAGAAAGGGCCTAGGAAAACGTGAGAAAGTTGCAACTCTCTGCTGTGTGGGTGCCTGCGTAGTGACATGAGTCCGCATCAAGATAAAATTGTAACAAATTTTCTACATAATAAAATTGAATATAGAGAAAACAATAACGACGTTTTTCCCCGACATGGGTTTCCACCTTAAATATTGGTGTTCATGTGTGATGCCCTTTGTGATGATTTACTATGTTATTACCGGTACATGTTTACTACTTAACCGTTTGATGCATAACCGATGAAATGGGCTAAGTAATGTTTCGAATATTTATCTAAACATTAAGATATTTGGGTATACATAAGTTTCATTTAAGATAGTTGTGGATAAGGATAGTCAAACTAATCGTAGTCATGTATAGAAATCAAGAAAAGAAACGTAAAATATTGTGATTCTCGTAAAGAAGGATTCACTCCCCCCCTTCCCGCATTTTCCCAACAATTGGTATCGCAGGCGGTCCTTCTAAATAAGCTTTATCGCTAGAAGGAAGATCATCCAAGATGAGAAATCAAGATGGAACATCATCTATCGTACCACCACTATGGGAACAATTTAATTCTCCGGAAGACAAGAAAAAATATTGTATCTTCGCCTCGGAGAAGATGTTTGGGCAATAGTCAAGGTGGTTACCAATATTGAGCTACAGCTCCCATAGATCCAACAACAAGGAAGAACTATGAAACCAATGAAATACTATCAATGCTTTATTAGGAAGCTTCAACCAAATAAATGTTTTTCAAGCTTATGGAGATATGGGACAAAAAATCATTCGAGCTGTGAAGGTGATGCCAAGGTAAAATTTTTAAAATCCAATATCTTAGAATTCAATACGAAAAATCTCGGTAACGTGCATAATGATGAAAGTATTGCTAGTTTCTTTTTACGTCTAAAGTAGATTGTAAATCATATGAGAAATATGGGTGAAGACATAAGAGACACAACTTTAGTAGAGAAAATTTTAAGATCTCTAACTCCTAAATTCAAGTCAAAAGTGTTTGCTATTGAAGAGAAGCAGGATCTACGACTCTTACCGTTGTTCAAATTCATGGGATCCTAATTTCTTTTCAAATGAGAAAAGGAGGTTTGTCCGAAGTCAAAGAAGCATTTTTTATAGCTACTACAAAAAGGAAAGGACAAGGAAGAACAAAAAGAATTAGGGTATGTATCGTGAAGAAGATGAGGTAAATTGTGAAAGAAAATTCAACTTAGCACCGGAAGGTTTAGAGGTAAGCTTCCATTAAAAATGTTTTTATTGTGGAAGAGTGGGTCAATATGTTGCTAAATTTCCATAAAGATAATCATGATAAGGTAAAATGATTTAGAAAGGTAATAGGAGACGATTTGCTAATAAAAGAAGTTACTATACTCATGAAGATAGTGATGGTCAATAAACAGTGAAGAAGGAGAATCTCGGTCGTGATATTAGGTCGCTTTCATGGCATTTGAAAAAGAAACTAGTGAGGCTAAAGACGCTTTATGGATGCTTTAGAAGAAATGATTTTTCGAAGAAATCACTCAACTCAAAATATGTCAAAGAGAAAAAAATAGCCATGATACTCTAAAGAATCAAATCGTAGAAAAGGAGAAGCACAATGATAAATTAGAATGTGAAATAGTAAGTCTAAGAAAGGAATTTATGAAAGTAAAACCTAAATATTAGAGTTTCCAAAGGATATGAAACCTTATATCAAATTGTCAAGGTTAAACACTCTCTCTCGCGAAGACAAAAGTCTTGGATATATTGGTGAATCTTCTCATTTAGAAAATTTCTACCACAAGCTATCTAACCAAATAAAGCCGCCTCGCGTTAAAGCTTCATCACTCAAAGAAAGAACAAAGACAATTTCCAGTGTAAAGCGTGATCATTCAAATTCAAGGATGAACGATAACACAAATATCACTAAAAGGTAAACAACACTAGAAGGTTCTATGATCGCAAATTTCTTTTTTAATGGATAATGTTTTTCATGTCATAATTTTTGGTCACAAAGCTTCTCAATGTGTTTTATATAAAACCATCATGACTAGAGAAGCAAGAAAGAAATAAGTAGACAGAACAAAGAAGAATACTTATAAAAAAATTTCTCCTTTTCAAGACAAAATTGAATGTTCATTTTGCAATAACTTTTGACATGAGGAATTTGAATGCAAAGGAAAACTTCAAACAAAGGATCAAATATCCACAAATTCCAAGGTATGTAGAAGGGAAGGACTTACTATTTGAAAGTTGTTTCATAGCCTTGTTTTAAGGAGAAGAAAATAATGCTACATTGATAGCGTATGTTCAAAACATATGTTATGTATAAAGATAAACTTATTACATACAATGAATTAGAGAAAAAGAAAATAATGTTACTTTTGGAAATGACTCTCCTACTATCATTATGTAAAGTATTTGTTTTTCTAAAAGAAAATTCTAAAGCTAATAACATATGTATGTTGATGGATTAAATCATAAATTGTTGAGTGTTAGTCAAATGTGTGATCAAGGGGAAATGAATTTTTCTTTAGATCAAAAAGAGTGTGTCATTCGTGAACCTCGACACAGGAAAGATCGTAATAAAATGGAAAAGAACACCAAGAAATCAGATATATTGAAAGGTGGCCACCAGAAATTTTATCTAGGTAAATCTGCTGCAGAAATGGTTATGGCATGTGCATTACGTACACCTTAGCTTTTCTCAAATAAGAAATCAAGTGTGCTCAAAGGTGTTCATGATATACCCATGATTAATTTACCCGAAAGTATCATATATGCAAATCATGCCAATTCGATAATCAAACCAAAGGTTCAATTTAATGCCAAAGAAGGATCAACAAGTAAGCCTCTTCAACTTATACACATTGATTTGTGTGGACCGTAGGAATAAGTTACCTCGTGGAGAACAATACTATATCTTATTCATCAAGGACTTTTCTAGAATGTGTTGGATCAATTATTGAAACATAAAGATGAAACATTTGAAAAAATTAAGGTCTTCAAAGCTCTAACCTGAAAATGAATTAGATCTAAAAATAAAATGTCTTAGATCTCGACTATGAGGAGAATGCATATCATATGAATTTTGATTTCTATGAACAATATGGTGATAAAAAGGAAATTTTTTGTAGTTGGAACTCGCAAAAAATAGCATGGTGGAAAGAATGAATAGAACAGCTCAGCAAATGGCTCGTACATGCTCGATGTGAACTGGGACTCTTGACACCTTTTGGGATGAAGTTCCTCATACCGCAAGAATATTCTCAATAAGGCTCATGTTCATGTAAACAAAGTGATAATACCTTATGGAACTCTTCCGGGTATGGTAATATTCCCACCGTGAAGCACTCTTTAAATTTTAGATGCAAATTTTATATCAAAAATAATGACAAAATATTTCTACCTACTCCTCTAGAAGGAAAGTACACAAATTCTACAATAAGAGACTTTAAAATATTGTTGAATGTATTGATGTTGTGATTGATGAATTCCACAAATCCAAAAAGGAAAATAACAACAATGGAAGATGATGATGATGAATGTTTTCCCTCATCAAACAACAATAACATAGAAGGTGAACCTAATGAATCACCAGAAGAAGGTACATCGTAAAGAGAAAATCCTCCATCCAAGTATGTTCAAAAGAATCATCCAAAATCTCAAATTTCGTGAGTAGTATGAATCAGTGGTACAAACAAGAAGAACGCTATGTAGGATCTCCTAGTTATCTAGCATTTTTATCCACCATTGAACCACAAAATGCAAATTAAGCTAGTAAATATGAATGTTGGATTCAAAGCCATGAATAAAGAACTTGATCAAATTGAAAATAAAAATACTTGGGAATTGGTTCTGAGACTCGTTGATAAAAATGTAATTGGAACAGTGATATTCAAAAAAAAATTAAATGAAAATGGAGATGTCATTAGGAAACAAAGATAAATTTTTTTTTGTAAAGGAAGCTCAACAAGAAGGTATAGAATTTGAAGAAGAATTTTCGTAAATTAAGACAAACTTGAAGCCATAAGAGTGTTTCCCCGCATTTTCAAGTTTTCAACAATTCAAGATTTATCAAGTTGATGTAAAATTCACTTTCCTTAATGGTGATCCTGAAGAATAAGTTTTATATAGAACATCCGTAAGGATTAATTCTGGAAATTATGAAAAACTTGTTTCGTTAAACTTAAAAATGCCCTATATGGTCTAAAACAAGCCCCACCGGCATGGCACTATCTTCTTGATAGAAATATCTTCAACAACAAGGTTTCAAAAAAGGATACAGACATTTAACTTATACACAAAAGTTGAGAATGATAAATTGTTAATTATTGTTATTTATGTTGATGACATCATTTTTGGGAGTAAATTTAAGAATCCATGAGCTAGAAATTTTCTTCTCCGTTATGAAACAAGAATTTAAAAATGTCTTTACTTTGGGAACTAACATATTTTATCCTACAAGTGCAACAACAAACTATGGCATATTTCTCTCGCAAGAAAAATATCTCAAATAGATGCTCAAGAAGTATGTGATGGAAAACCGCAAACCTACTCTCCAATGCAGGACTTGACAACCTCAATTCTCATGATGTTTCTCCCATGGTAAAACAACCAAGAGTATATCTATGATTGGAAGTCTCATATATCTGCTGGTGACTAGACCGGATATCATGCATGCATTTTGGATTTTTGGATTATTCTAAGTAAACCTAAAAGAGTCACATCTTCTGTGCCGTAAAGATAATATTCAAATATCTATAAAGAACTCAAGATTTTGGTCTATGGTATCCAAAGAATGTTGATCTTACTCTTCATGCTTACACATATGATCGGGCTAGAAATGTCGATGATCTAAAAGCACCAGTGGTGGTGTGACGATATGGGGCCCCGATTAGTGTCATGGTTTATCAAGAAGCAAAGTTCCATTGCTCATTTACAGTATACAGAATATGTGGTCGCTGCATCATGTTTCACACAACTTATTTCTGGCGATGTAGACATTACAAGATATTCAAATTAAATGATATCCTCCCATATCCATCCTATGTGATAATACAAGTGCCAATAGTATCTTGAAAAATCATGTTATGCATTCCAAAACCAAACACATTCCTATCAAGTATCACTTTTTACGAGGAACACGGTTGAGAAAACGTTAAATTGGATTATGTTCCCTCCAAAGTGTTATCACTCCAATAGTTCTCAAAGGGGAATGTTTTTTTGGTTTAAAGAATATTAGAGGTAACCACAACCTACTTTAAAGTCTTAGGATCTAGCTCAATGCTCTCGCAGAGGGGTCTCTATATGATTTATCTTTGTTGATTGTTGTTGATTTTAGGCTAGTTATGTAGGATTACTTGGGACGGATTTTAGATTTAGTTTGGTGGTGAAATCACTTACTCAAATGTATAGATGTAGGTCCGTATTCCATTGGGCTAATGGAGTCAAAGTGTCGAAGCATCGAAGCAATATCAAGGTTCTAAAGGGAATTATTCAAAAAAAAAGATAGTTTAGTCACTTCGCATCCTTAGTCATGGTGAAAATGGTTTCAATCGGGGTAAGAGAGAAATTAAGGGTTATCAAACTGGATAATGAGTGAAAAGATAGAGGTCAATCGAAACAAGGGAGAAATTAAGAATTCCCCAATATGACACGAAGAAAACATAAAATGATAAAGAGTTGAAGACAGAGTGTAATTAAACATATTCTATAATAACATTCCAATTATATCATTTAGATTTAGAAAAACATAAAAGTATTTAAAAATTTAGAGAAAGAATTGAACAAGTAGAAATTACTTCACCATAAATGGCCAACACATGAATCCCATAATATAATCTCTTTATTGCTTTAATCTAGTCCTCAATGGGACTTGAAATTGGCACAATCACCCTGTGTTCCGTAATAGTACAACCATAGAAATGTTAAGCATTCATCCACACTCAATACTTTGAAATGTAATATTTATACAAAACTCTTAAATATTTTCCTAAAACAAACTTAGGAATTATTCAAGGAAAAAGAAATATATTCATGCAAGAAAATAGAGACATCTATCTAACTAATGCAAGTTGTCCCCGTTTTTATTTATTTGTCGTTTAATTGTTGATATTTTGTTGTTTATTTCGTTCGACTATTGCTCAACGAAGGCCCAGTTAGGCTGTTAAGTTTTCATATCTGCAGCCTTTATCTATGTTTTGACTTTCTAACCTTTAAACCGATAGACTTTAAAATTTGCTTTGTACTTCGATTTGGCTTTAAACCATGTTCTTTTCCGATACTCTTTAATCCGTTTCGATACTCTTTTCGACGGTCTCTTTTTACTATAAAATTTAAATATTGTTTTAACCTTTTGAATGCTTTGTTTTTTAATATTTCTAAATTAGCATGTAGCTAATAAGAATATTAATTTTTCTTGTAATATATAGTTAGATGAATAAATGGTAAAGGAGGCTCATAAGTTTCTTAAGTAGGAATAAAAAACCCTCATAATGAAAAAGGGATTGCGTGTTAATAACCGCATCAAGCATCCAAATGTATGAATGGTCTAACATGTGTGGACAAAGTCAAGTTTGACCAAGTCACGGTATTAATATTTGAAGAGTGGATCCTAACAAAGACATCTCAATGTGAATGAAGATCAATATATTAGTAAAAATGAAGATACTCCACTAATATCACTAAATCAAAATGTTGTTGTAAAAATATGAGCAAGACTAATGCGAACAACATAATTTTTGGTGGAGGAGCCTTAGCATGGAGGCAACCTCATAATTGGGTGACCTTGGTGAGGAAGCTCATCAACTATAATGTGAAGGGAATTGAAACCATATATAGGATGATTGAAGATTATATTTTTTATGTGTCCGTTTTAGACTTTTTGCATTCTTTTGGCCGTTTTTTAGCTAAGTTTGCTACACCGTTTAGTGCAAGGGTTTTCTCATGCGAGGGTTCTACTCTTTTCTTGGAGATCTTGTTTAAGAGATCTAAGAGGAGATTTCCGAGTCGTATTTTCCACTACCGGTGCCTGGCCAAGTACTCAACCACTGTACTTGCGTGCATTCCCTTGGAGAAACTACATTATTTTCTGGGGAAAAGGCAAAGGAAGGGATAAAAGCCCCACTTTTATGAGCTAACTTCCCAGAGGACGATCAACCTTTTCCGTAAAGCTAGTAGGAGAGTCTACAACCATTTCTTTACATGTTCAACCATTTTTATGTAGGATTCAACTTATACTAGGACTCAATCCATACCCAACAGAAGGAAATTTCATGTATATCATTTCTTTCAAGAAACCCTTTTCGGTCATCTGATCTATGTAAAAGAGACGAGATCTCTATTTTTGAGAATTATCGATTAATATATGAGTAGATCCGTTTTCGTCTCACATTTCTCGAGTACAACTCCCTTGATAAACTTCTTATTTATTTGCCGCGTATTTTTTTTAGCGTAAATTTGTGGTTTCCACTAATTTTAGCTATTTTTATACGGGAGGCCTGTTAACTAGGCTATGATGATTTTTTTTGGATTTCTCTGGATTGGGTTGTAATAATGTCAAATATAATGGATCCATAATGACGCTCGTCGATGCTTATATTTGCACCTGTTTTATGTGCAAGTATTGTTGATTTTCCCATTTTGGGATATTACAAAGGGTATCAAGTTTTGTCTTGGGTTTCACTTCGTGTTCTTCAATAATTATGGAGTTTTCATGTATAGAAGATCTACAAGAGATATCAAAGCAAAACCTTATTGTATGGAGGAAAGAGGTTCTCAAAAACTTCTCTCAAACTCGAGGGTATAAGCAAAGACATCAAAGAAATGAGGAGGGAAACACATGGAAGTCCCTCAAAAAGATCTCATAAGATCTATATACAAAAAAAGCTCGACCTCATCTTATGGGTGTGAGAATTTAGCCAATTGCATCAAATCACAACTTCTATTGGGGCCCACTTGTTCATGAAAAAGAAGAAGAAGAAAGGAGATGTGCTAGAAGAAGGAGACTCTGGCCGATTATTTGCAAGAGTATGAAGCTCAATCTAAGGGTTCAAAGATCACTTGAACTTCCAAGGGTTTTGCAAGACTGTGATGTAGGGAAAGAAGCACAAGGAGAAAGCAAGATGGTGTGGGTATATTCTTCCTATCTACTTTTGATGGATCACCTAAATGTCCAGCCTAGGGCTTGGTGAAGGGGCTAGACACCAACTCGCAACAACATCAAGTTTCGTAAAAGGAAGCCATCAAAGTAGCAACACTGCATATTGAGGGTAAGTCTTATGCTTGCATGTTTGAATATTTTTCCTTAAATAATGAAAATACATCTACTTATGTTCATTAGAAGAGTAGTGGAAAGGTTTCGATGAAAAATTCTATGAAACATATTCTATGGAGTTTATCAAACCAAATCAAACAAAACTTTGCATGGGTTGGAGAAGTCTATAAAATCAACTCCATTTAAGAAAACCATTTAAGGGGATGGAGACTTAGTGATATCTTGCTGGAGAAAGTCCCTACTTTGCATGAAGAGCCTTTCTCAAGGGAAGACATGGAGATTCTCCTTCAAAAGAAGACCAAGATATAAGGCCTCTTATCGATGATGGCGGTATTTTCAAATATTGAAGAGGAGGAAGAGAAGGCTAGGAGTGGTAATGGTGGCAGTCATACAAGAGCAGACCAGACCTCATGAAGAGAATATGGGAGTGACTTACTCTAAGGAGAGAAACTGCTGGTCAGACTCGAGGGATCATTGTCCTTCTCTTGTATCATATGGTAGTTGTTAATAGACTCTAATTATGATTCTCGTATTCTCAAAAGGTTTTATTCGATATATGGTTGGAGGAGAGACACATTGGTTGGATGTGTCCTTGGGGAAAGAAATTTCCTTGCCACTTTCTGTACCACACCAAGGGGAGCATGGGAAAGACATGGTTACCATAGTAGATCACTTGTTTCTTTATGAGGTAGACCATATGATTGTTTGGAGCACTTGGAACATACCTCTCATGAGCATTTGATAGGATATTTTCTATGAATTACCAAATGAGGTATCTATTTCATTTGGATGATAGCATGGAGATGGGAGTCCTTCATTGATGATGGAATTCTCATGATTTTCATCACTTTATCTTCGAGGAGGCCATTGATAATCAAAGAGGTTTCCACATAGACCTTCCATTCTTTTCATGATGAGAGCCATTTGCCTATTACCAAAAGCCAACTTGTACACTTGGGAGGAACCATCGGGGAGAAAATTGCGTGCATTATCTAAGTAAAATGTGAGACCGCCGGATAAGTGCCTCAAGAGGAGGAGGGGAGATTTTACAAGACCCCTGGGTGGCAGCTTGCTTCGATGAAAAGAAAATTTGGGAGGGGGGAAGACCGTAATATTCCTAAATTAGCATGGTCAATAGAAATATTATTTTTTCTTGTAATATCTAGTTAGATGAATAAATGGGCAAGGAGGCCTACAAGCCTTTACAGGAATAAAAACCCTCATAATGAAATGGTTCATATTAACAACTGTGATCAAGCATCCACATGTATGAATAGGGTTCAAAATGTGTGGACAAAGTCAATTTCGACCAAGTCAATAGTATTAACATTCGAAGAGGGATCCCTAAATAAAGACACCAATGTGAATGAAGATCAATTCATCTAGTCAAAATGAAGATACCTTGAGTGTGAAAGAGAAATGCATGAAGATCCACCAAGGTTGATCCAATCAACATTGATCCACCAAGATTGACTAAATCAAAATGTTGTTGTAAAAAGATGATAAGACCACTGGAATAATGTAATTTTGGTGGAGGAGCCTTAGCATGAAGCAAACCCCATAATTGGGTGGGACCCTGTGAGGAAGCTCATCAACTATATAATGAAGGGAATGGAAACCATATAGAGGATGATTGAAGATTATATTTTTTATGTGATCCGTTTTTAGGACTTTTTTTCATTCTTTTGGTCGTTAGCTAAGTTTGTTGCATCGTTTAGTGCAAGGAATTTTCACAGGATTCCCTACTCTTTTCTTGGAGATCTTGTTTAATAGATCTAAGAGGAGCTTTCTAAGATAAATTTTCCACTATCAGTCACTTTTCCAAGTATTCACTTACGTCTACAACGTGCCTCCGGAGAACCGTGTTATTTTCAGTGTTGCAAGCAAGGATAAAAGCTTCACTTTTATGAGCTAGCTTCCCGAGGAGGAGGATTAGCCTTTTTCCTTTAAAGCTAGTAGGAGAGTCTACAACCATTTATTTTTCTTTTCAGCCATTTGCAGAGCTTCAGCTATACAACATGACGCTCATAGATCTATAGCAGAAATTTCATGTATATCATTTCTGGCGAAGAACCCTCGTCGTCACTGATCTATGTAAAAGAGACTGTATCTCTATTTTTGAGCATTATTGATTAATATATGAGCAGATCTATTTTGTATCTATATTTTTTAGTATAAACCTTGATAAACTACGTAATATGTGTCAGTAAAGATTTCCTGTTGCGTAGTCTTGTGGTTTCATCAATTTTGAGCTATTATCAAAGATGGGAGGCCTGCTTAACTAAAGCTACAATGATTTTCTTCGATTTCTCTTGGATTGGGTTGTAATAATGTCAATTTAAATGGATCCATGGGCTCAATTCTTTTCTATTGATGCTTATATTTCTAAAAATGTGTTTTATGTGCAAGTATTGTCGATTTTCCCATTTTGGATATTATAAGGGTATCGCAGCCTTAATCTTGGCTCACCCTATGTTATTCAACCATTATGGAGTGTTCTCATGGGGAGGAGAAGATCTAAAAGAAAGATCAAAGAAAACCCCTTATTTTCTAGGAGGAAGTAGGTTCTCAAAACTTCTCTCTCAAACTCGTTATGCATAAGTAAAGACAAAGAAAGAAATGAGGAGGGAAAGACATGGAAGTCCCTCAACAAGATCCGCAAGATATATACATGAGGAAAGCTCTAATTCTCATCTTATGGGTGTGAATTCAGCTACATCATCATATTTACAACGCTCTATCAACCACTTGTTCATGAAAAGAAGAAGAAGAAAGGAGATGTGCCAAAGAAGGAGACTCTGGTGATTATTTGCAAGAGTATGAGGCTCAATCTAAGGGGTTCAAAGATCACTTGAACTTCCAAGGGTTTTGCAAGACTGTGGAGGAAAGAAGTACAAGGAGCAAGCAACATGGTGTGGGTAGATTTCTTCCTATCTACTTTTGATGGATCACCTAAATGTCCACTAGGGGCTTGGGTGAAGGAGCTAGACACCGACATGCAACAACATCAAGTTTCGTAAAAGGAAGCCATCAAAGTAAAGAAGGCTACCGCATCTTGAGGGTAAGTCTTATGCTTGGTGGTTGTTTGAATATTTTCCTTAAAGAATGAAAATACATCTACTTATGAAAGGTTCATTAGAAGAGTAGTGGAAAGGTTTGATGAAAAATATTATGAAACATATTCTATGGAGTTTATCAAACCAAATCAAACAAAACTTTTGCATGGGTTGAAGGGTCCATAAAATCACCTCCATTTCGTAAAAAAACCATTGAAGGGGATGGAGACTTGTATGATATCTTGCCAAGGGAAAAGTCCCCATTGCATTAAGAGCTCTCTTCTCAAGGAGAAGACATGGATATTCCTCCTTCAAAAGAATACCAAGATCTAAGGTCTTTTATCGATGATAAGGTATTTTCAACTATTGAAGAGGAGGAAGAGAAGGTCGGAGATAATAAGAAGGGCCATGACAAGAGCACATCTAGGACCTCATGAAAAGTGAAGATGGAGTACTTACTCTAAGGAGAGAAACTTCAAATTTCCTTGTAAGGAGTTACAAAGAATATCACATATGGAGATCATGGCACAATCCATGTGTAGCATGTGCCATCATTATCCCATGGTGAGATATTGGAAGACAAGAGGATAAAACATGGAAAGTATCATATGATGAGGAGTATACACCTCTCTATTTCAGAATTTTTGATGTACAAAGGAGGGCAGTGAGGATTTTTGCAAAGAAGGAAAATCAGTCCACACACATATACATCTCCGCTTTCCATATCTTGATGTCTCTTTGCATGGAGGGCATTCCACCAGGGAGACCTCTTGATTGGAAGAAGAATAAAGTGTTATCTCAACTATTGGTATTTACATATTTTACAAGGAGGGAACCTTGGGAGAAGTCAATACAAAGATGTGAGAATCTTTCATGAGTTCAAAGGAGAGGTAAGAAATTTTTCTCGAAATGGACATTGCCATCTCCCACACAACAACTCAGCATCAGAAGAGAATTCCAAAATATATGATGGAATGAGTATGATGTCAAATAGCCACTCCATATCTTTAAGGCATACAATGATATTCTCACACACAAAGAATATTTCTCGAACATGACAAGAGGATATCAACACTCTTGTATGCATGGGAAAAATTAAGGAAGTTTTGAAGACAAGGACTTTCCAAGGAGGTTTACTTCCATATACTTCATCTTGTCTTGAGAAAGATTAGCTACAAAAGAGGTTAAAGAAAGAAAGTTGATAGTACTCCAACATGTGACTTTGGCATCAAGTACATACCAAAGAGGAGAGCCACAAGGACAGGGCTGCATTTCGTACTTAGAGTGTCATTGTTGGGGAGCCTAGATCCTTATTGGGAGTCCCAACTTCGATGGAATATTCCAAGGACCTCTTCACATGTAAGGTTCTTGATGGGAAAGTGATGGATGGGAGGTATAAATTAGTTGATGGAGCTATCTATTTCCATGATTAGATCTTACTTAACTAGATATTCCAAGCTCAAGTATAGACTACTTAATGTAGCCTATTAGATCTTGATTTCTAAACCAACTAACCTTCATTAAAACATACCATAATATCTTAGATGGATTCATGGGTAAAATTCAAAGGAGATGTACTCTCATATGAGGAATTTCATGGATCATTTTCTCGTTGAGGAGGAACATATCTCTTGGGAAGAGTTATCATCACTACCCTTATTCATTGGTGTGAGAAGGAGCTCATCCATGAGCTACCTCACCGATTTAAATCAAGCAGACAGAAACTTGTATTTCTAAACATCATAATGTATCTACTATATGCTTGTATTTTTCAACACTCATGTGCAAGGCCTTGCTCCAAGAGGGGGCACTTTTTTCTTATGGGCTTCCATGGGCCACTTTGGGCCATGAGCAATGGTGATGTTGGTAATTCCTTGAAGATCTGAGAGATGACGCACTTTCATGGTGTGATTAATTAACACCAACCATCATACAACTTCTCCAAGCATGCAAGAAGGATGGAGCCTACAAACAAGTGTTGGGAAAAACACTTGTCATATCAGATCCTATGGGAGTTAGGAGTAAAATTGTGTTGGTTGCACTTGAGGGATCATTGTCCTTCTCCTTTACTTCATATGGCAGCTAGCATGACTCTAATTATGATTCCATATTCCGAAAATGTTCTTATATTTGTTGAGGACATGGCTGAGGAGACATTGGTTGGATGTGTCCTTGGGAAAGAAATTTCCCACACTTTGCACCACATGTTTCAAGGGGAGCATGGGAAAAGATATGGCTACCATAGTAGATCACTAAGCTTTCTATGGGGTATCATATGATTATTTGGAGCACTTGGGAACACCGATGATAATTTGGGAGGATTTTTTTCATGAATTACCAAGTCGGGAGGTGATTCATTTCATTTGGATGATAACATGGAGATGGAGTCCTTCATTGATGATGGAATTCCCCATGATTGTCATCACTTTCATTCGAGGAGGCCATTGATAAGAAAAGAGGTTTCCACATAGACCTTCCATTCTTTCTTACATGACAGAGAGCCATTTGGTTTATTTACCAAAAGCCAACTTGCACACTTGGGAGGAACCATTGGGAGACAAAATTATTGCAGAATATCCGAAGCAATGGTGGAGATTGTTGGATAAGGAGGCCCCAAGAGGAGGAGGGGAGATTTTGTAGCACCCCTTGCGTTGCTTGAGGACAAGAAAAATTGGGGAGGGGGAAGACCGTAATATTCCTAAATTAGCATGTGCCTAATAGAAATATTATTTTTTCGTAATATCTAGTTAGATGAATAAATGGGTAAGGCTCATAAGTTGCTTAAGTAGGAATAAACACCCTCATAATGTGAAAAGGGACTGTGTTAATAACTAGATCAAGCATCCACATGTATGAATAGGGTCTAAAATGTAGACAAAGTCAAGTTTTTCCAAGTCAATAGCATTAATATTTGAAGAGTGGATCCTAAATAAAGATGCCATCAATGTGAATGAAGATCAATCTAGCTAGTCAAAATGAGACACCTTGAGTGTGAAAAGAGACAATGCATGAAGATCCAATCAAGGTTGATCCGGTCAAGATTGATCCAAATACCAAGATTGACTAAATTGAACAAATACCGTAAAATATGAGCAAGACTAATGGGAACAACATAATTTTCGTGGAGGAGCCTTAGCATGGAAACAACCTCATAATTGCGGGACCTCGTGGAGGCTCATCAAATATATAATGAAGGAATGGAAACCATATGGAGGATGATTGAAGATTACATTTTTATGTGGTTTTTTTAGAATTCTTGCATTCTTTGGCTATTTAGCTAAGTTTTCCGCATTGCTTATGCAAGGTTTTCCTGCGTTAGGATTCCCTACTCCTTCTTGGAGATCTTGTTTAAGAGATCTAAGAGGAGATTTCTCGAGTTTCATTTTCCACTATCAAGCACTTGGCTGTGCATTCACTTACAGCTGCTGGGGCAGCATTCCCTTGGAGAACCGTACTATTTTCGTGGTGTCGCAAAGGGAAGGGGACAAAAGCCCCACTTTTACGAGCTAGGCTTCCCAGGGAGGAGGATCAACCCTTTTCCCCGTAAAGCTATTAAGAGAGTATACAAACATTTATTTGAATTTTTAGCCATTTTCAATAGTATCAAACTATATAATGTGATTCAGCTATAGATCTACAACAAGAAATTTCATGTATATCATTTCCGTCAAGAAACCCTTAACAGTCATCTTGTATCTATGTAAAAGAGACTAGATCTTCATTTTTGGTGAATTATCGATTAATATATGAGAATATCTATTTTTTTCTATATTTTTTAGTATAACCCTTGACAAACTACGCAATTATTTGTCAGCGTATTTCGTGTCATAGTCTTGGGGTTTCATAAATTTTGAGTCGTTTTGATCATGGGAGGCTTGTTTAACTAGGATATGATGATTTGTTTCGACTTCGTCTTTGATTGGGTTGTAACAATGTTAGATATAATGGATCCATGGGTTTCATTTTTCTATTGATGCTTATGTTTCCGCAAAATGCTTTTTCTATGCAAGTATTGCTGATTTCCCATTTTCGGATATTACAATTTCACCTTGTTGTTCTCTTCATATTAAATCAATCATTTTTTCCCAAATTACGCTCTAGAAATTTTATCTTCATCATCCTTCTCCGAATATTTCATCCGCTCTCGTATACTTTGAGAATGTAGGCTTGTTGACAAATAGGTGTTTTACCTCATGTTGCGTGTAAAAGAGATTCTCAAAATTATTGTAGAGAGAACTTTCCCCGTTGGAATTCCTTGTGAAGAAGTGGAGACTAGCTCGATCCTTTGCAACTTATCTCATTTTTCTTTTTACCATAATCATCCTCGCTCATTGATTTTTCATGAATAACTAGAGGATTGGGAAGGCCTTTCTGCCTTAGGACACTTAAACTTCATCATGAACCTTGTGATGGAAACCCTCCATGTTTTGAAAATTTTCTTCTAGCAATATCATCAAATTCTTTTATAAGTTATGTTCCCTAAATTATAGGATGGTTTATGTCTTGTCACTAATTCCAACATCTTCTAACTCCTTCTTATTATTGAATTAATAAATTTGATGATTTCAAGAGCTTTCATGTTTCTGTCAAGTTCTTCTTTATCCGTAATGACTTTCTATTTCTTTTGAATAAATCTTTTTCATATATAATTTATATGGATGGCCAAATATCATCGATGTATTCAATGATATTGGCCTATATGTTGCTTTTGGTTTGTGCCATGGGTTCTTTCTGTTAGATATTTTTCTAACTTCTTCAATTTATCATTCAACCCATTTTGCTTTATTCTTCATTCTTTGCATTATATTAAAGTTTCTTTTCATATTCTAGACCCCAGCTTCGTTCTTTAAGTATATTTATTTCATTTTTTCAAACAGACATGTCCTACATAGCTTTTACTAGCTTACTTGCTTCATCCTCGTAGGTCGTGTTGTTGTTGTTGAAGACTTTGTTACCGAAGCTATTTCTTATGAGGTGACAGTAAAGTGTCGTAGCCATCGGTACTATAGGGGCCAATGATTCTCGCTAGTGTAGAAGGCACAACCGTTGTGACTATGAATTACAAGGACATGGACTTCTTCTCTTTTGGCTCTTTTCTCCCTGGACCAATCCTGTCCATTTCCATTCTCCATTTCTTTTATCCTGGCAACAACCGAAGAATGAGACTCATCATCTCATCTTCTCAATCGCATCTTTTAACACTTCCTTCTTGAGGATGTTCGTAGGAGTACTGGTTGCTTCTTTAATGTAGCAATATCTTCATTTTTTCTTCTTTATCAATTCATCTACAACTTTTACATTTGTTGGATCATATCCTACTTCAATAATCAAATGTTCTAATGATTTGATTATGTTATCCTTAGCCTGGGTGAGGATGCCTTTTCCAATTTAAGTCGACGATGTTTCTAATATTTTTTTGTAGCTTCAGACACTCATGTCTTTATTTTTCATCGTGAATAAAGCATTTCACCAAACCTTGTTTTGTGAAATTTATCCGATCAATAGGATGAAGATCTTCTTCTTGAACTTCATATGATGATTTTTTCTAATCATTGATGTTTTGGGATGCTTTACTTTAGGCTATACATAGTGTCATCTCGTATCTTCCTAGTCTTATAGTCATGCTAGTGCTGTCATTCTCCAACACTGGCAATCGTTTCCAAAATTGGTTACATGTATCACCTTTCAAGGCTTCATTTCCTCATATTTATCTCTTTATTTTTCCGTACAATGTCCATTTCCTTCTCTTCTTGTTTGCCGGATGAGGGCATTTCAACACCCATGTATGCTTCTAAATTAGCCTATTTGGGGTTGAAGGTTGATGTGTTTCTTTAGCAATCGGCAGTGGTGCATTTTCTTTTCACCACTATTTCAAGATTGGACTACTTTGATTGTTTCTTTACTTGCCTATTGATAGAATTGACTTAGGCTTCTTCCGTATATCAATTTAAATGTGGTTTCAGCTTGTAGTTCTCACAAAGGTATGATCCTTCTTCTCTCCGATTCTTTTTGAGCTTTTATCTTTCAATATAGAGTCTCCACATTAATTAGTATCACTATGCCTCATCGTTAAGGTTTTTTCAATCATTCATCGTTCGAGTATTTCTCAATGTCTAGTTTCTTCTCATGGTACATAAGTGAGTTATTTTGCATTTAACTCTCAAATTACCATTGCTCAGAGATCATAACACACAAAAACTCTTACTAAATTTGAATTTTAAACACTTTCAGCCTCTCATCTCCGCATTCCTACTATTACAAATAAATGGCCAACTTGATTCTTTATTTTCAACTGTCTTTTTTATTGCCAAGAAGTCGATTCCATCAAAATTAATAACTGCTTTATGAACTCAAGGGAAAATAAACTTCATTGGGAGGTATTTGGGTAAATTTTATAGTGTAAATAAGATTTGATCCATATGCCTTTATCTCTGTGGTGGTTTTATGCACAAGTACCAATCTCATGTCCTATTATTCTTCAGTTGTAGAAATTTTTATTTTCCCCAATGATTTAGTCGACCATCGTTCAAATATATTAATCCATAAGATGAATAAGAATCAATGAACTCCTGTGTAGGTGGACCTGTGAGCATTTTCTTAAGGAGTCCAAATACAAGTAATCGAGGGTTGCTTTCAACAACAAGCTTTTGAAGGTTAATGGAAAATTTCTCCTACTGAAAATAGAAAAACAGACAATTAGGACCGATGAACACGAAAACACCTTCTTCAGAATTTCAACAAGTTTTTCATGCATATTGTTAGCAAGGTGTTAGGGTCCTATAGATATAGTATTCATAATTTAATTAGGATTTTGATAGTCTTGTAAATATGTACATATCTTGATTTTTTAAAAAGTTGATTTCCATATTTGAAAACAATAAAAATGAAAAAAGAGGGTAAAAGTCCTAAAAGAAACAAAGGACTTAGAAAAATAAAGACCCCAAAAGAAAATAAATAAGAACCAAAGTGAGCAAGTCCCAATGCTACTACTTTTACTACTCAAAATAAATATCATGTAGAGTGTCAATAAATGTCATAATCCACTATCAATTAAACAACTTATTCTTAACTTTTCATGCTTTCACCTCCATGTTTTAGAGAGAGAAACAAAATATCAAACTGCTTAAAATCTCAGAAAAATCAGATAGGTAGAGAATAACAGGATCTCAACAATTTAATTTGAGCTTCTGATGAAATAAGGTATACTTAGATGGTTTTATGTTTTAAAGAAAAATGTTTTAAGGTTGCAAGCCTAAATGCACCTACAAAACAAAGAAAAATGCGAAACAAAGGTTAGAAATCATTGAGCAATCATATAAACAGTACATCATCGTGGGAAAATCACTAATTTCCCTCCCACATAGGTATTCAATATTCTGACCACGTAAAAACGCTCGCAGGATTTCTCTCGACTTTTTTGGACCGACCCAAGGCTCTATGACCGGTTAGTTAAAAATATTGAATTCTACCTTAAACCCTCATTCATCAACATTTACCCTTCATTCATACATCAAAATTCCTTTTTCCTAAGTAAAACACATTTTTTACTTAAAATTGTAACCCTAAAATAATTAATCATTCCTTCAAAATCATTCATAAAACCTCAAAAACACATTTTTATCCTAAGTATTAGTGAAGTAACATAAAAAGATGAGCACCGTTTTTTATTTTTATACTTTACATAGAGATAATATTTGTTTTGTTTCCTTTTACTATCCCTTTATTCATATTAACATCTAAATTTATTGTAGTAAATCCCAAAACTACACTTCAACGTACATATTAAATCCATTATATCTAAAATAACCCCTTAAACCCACTATTTTAAACTTTAGACCAAAGTTAATATATCCAGTTTGCAAATAAAAACCTAAAATTATGTAGTTTTTGGTCTAAAAAACTATCACTATTCCATGTATCCCACCCCTATGGTCTTAAACCATTAATTTATTTTTTTTAAACTATATAATATATATTAATCCTTTTGTCTCAAATATATGTTTTATTTAAACATTTCACAAAGGTTTTAAATAAAACATTAACCCCACCTATATTCATCGTAATCCAAAGTTTTTTGAATTAAACAAATGTTTATTCATAAAAACTTGGACACAATAAGCATAAACACCTACCCTACGTATATTGATTAAAACCCCATATATATGTGTTAAATATTATATCTCCGCTACATCTTAAACCTTTCACCTATGCAAAGGCCCGCCCCACCTTTTCCATTTCACGTAACCTCCCAAACGATTTCATCCCTTCGCATTAAACTCCTAGATTTGATGGTTGGAGGAGGATACCACAGAAAAGATGCAAGAACGCCCAAAAGCCAAAGCCACGCAAATGGGTGGCTTCACCCATTTCTCTCCCCATCCATGTGGCCTTTCCCCACCGGATCGCATGGGTTTGGGCTTCTCTAAAAATCTTACCGCTCGACAAATTATTATGAGGAATCAATTACCAGTTTTTCATCCATTTCCATATTCGAAACCACCTTCCCACCGAACAAGACATAATATTCAATACAATTAACATGTTTTTAATAAAACCTTTCGTTAATGTATTTATTCATTTATCTTGCACGCTTAACCTCTCGTATTGCTTCTCGACCGTATAAACCTATTAAAGCTCAGTTTTCTTCCATTTTTTATGCCCAAAACATGTGAAATATTTCCCTAAAACTTTCCGAACAATCGTTGAGGAGCCAAGCATCGTCGCCACCCCATCGAAGTCGTCAATTCACCCAAGAACCTCAAAAACCTTTCCAAGTCGATACTTGCATCATATCGTATTTTTTTCGAATTCAATTCCAGTAACCAAGTTGAAAAACCATTTTTAAATAAAGAAAAACATTTTAAGTTAAGAAATTGAGTAATTAAATTGCCCAAAAAGTCCCAAAAATAAAGCAAAATTCAGAAAAGTTTTCCTTAAACCTTGCTGGCTCACCGCGTTTCAAATAAATTTATCAAATTTCTCACCGTTTAATGATCCGCCCAAGCTCTAAAAGGCCAGAAAACCTTTTAAGGGTGCACGTACCCCCGAACCTTTCTTTAACCCTTTTCACATAGTTTTAGCCTCTACTTTCTACCAAGAAACTCATAAAAAACCCCGTTTTCTATTTTAGACCGCTTTAAAAAATAATTTCTTTGATAAACCAATCGCGTAAACCCAAAAGAGACTCTATTTTTTGCTAAAATTTTCCAATTAAGCTCGCTTATAGTAAAATTACTCTCGAAAACTATTTAAACTTGCGTAAGAAAATCACATACCAAAAACGGAGTAAGCAAGCCTCGAAAGTCCGATGTCTGTAAACCTACTCCCGCCATGACTCCAAATACTTCAATTATGGTCAATCCATTACAACCCTAGTTGTTGACAGTTGGAACGCATTCCCTCGGTTAACATCGATTATGCAACAAAAGATCCTAAATTCTAATTCTATTAACTCTATGTATACTAAAAGAAGAAGATCAACTAAAACTTTAAAATTAAATTGGCTATTCATATGTAATCATAGAGATGTAGAAAAGGAATCAACAAATCAACTACTCGGAATATAAATTGGAAGAAAGTTTTTGGAACTATGATCCGTCAAGGGATATTAAGTAAACTAAGGGTAAAATGTAAATTGACACCCTTTTATCCATGAACTGAAACCAGAAATAGAGAGGTTTTCTAATCAAATTGAGTGGGTTGAAAATACTTTAATAAGAGGCGGTAAACCAAAGGAATACTAGTCACACTTTGGAAATTTCCAAACAGACAGAGACATCCACTAAGAGAACTGCAGAAGAGGGGAGCTTATACTGCAGACTACAACAGTAAAAAAAGTTCAAGATCATTTACAACAAAAGGCCAAAATTGACAACAAAATAAAGGTAAAGCAAGTAACAAGAATGTTGAAGAAATAGAGCCCTCGAAAACCAACACCGATTTGCCAGAGAGAAATGTAGCTATTGTAGTTATCAATGAGCCAACCGTAATGAAGAACAACTAAATAATGAAGATACATAGATGATGGAAAGACAACAAAGCATGGAGGCTTCTTCCTCACATTTAACCGAAGAAAAGGATTTGGAATATGAGAAATACAAGTAAACTGTTGAAGAATGAGGAAATCAAACTCGAAATTTATTCTCGCTTGAAATGGGAAATCCGTAATCAAAATAATCCTATCATCATTTGATTACTCAAGTAAAAAAATATTATGTCAAAGATTACGCAAACTACGTATCAAAGGCTAAAGACAACAGTCGACTATAAGAAAGTTGCTGATATGGAAGTAGCTACAAACAAAACCATGAATTAGATCAAATAGAGTTTCATAGGCAAAACTTAGAGAAGTTATATCTACGTTTACAACAAAAAGCTATGAGTGCTCATAAGCTTCAAAACACCATCTCTAATATGCAATATCACATGAATATGGATAAAGCGTCATTATATGCAAAGGATCTAAGGATAAAAACTCAGAAGATTTAGTATCACAGTAGGGTATGATCCTACAAACATCAAAGTAGTAGAAGCATTGGTAAAGAATAAAAATGAGGATATATCTACCTTGAGTAAACAACTCAAACTTCTCAAAGTGAGCATCCTCGTTACAAAGTAAGTCTTACAGAACAAAAGAAAAATATGAAATGATGAGTTTAATTTTCAACTAACAAATTTCAAGATTAAGGAAATGGAAATACAGATGGACCAACTTGTCCAAGAAAAGGAGACAAAAGAAGAACCAATGATTCCTACAACCATCCCGCTCATCACTACAGTTGCCTTCAACCTTAGGAGAAAATTTGGCACCCAAAGAACCACTAGCCATCGCATTTCCAATGACTTCTTCAACAATTTCTCAATGCATCGAAATCCTCTACAACAGCATTGGTACTATAGATGAAAGTAGTCAACTAGTGAAAGCAATGGAAGAGATGTCTTTGAAGACAAATGAAATTAATAAAGTTGACAAAGATGATTGAAAATCTTGAGAAAAAAATAAATCAAATTTTCCAAATGCTAAAATACATGAACAAAATGCCAAGGATTGAGTGAAAAGGTAAAGAAATTACAAAAAAAATTAACTCTCAAGAATCAAATATCATACATAAAAAATTACCTATGGAATAATGTAATGAAGCCATCCATGATGTATGGCCTTCAATTCAAGTAATTTTTTAGCAAAGAGAGTTATTATTGGTAGCACAAGTAGAACCAAAAGACACAAAAAACCCATTCTGGTTGATAAATTGCAATGTCGAGATTAATCAATTTCATCAACAGCAGCAAGAATAGACAAAAGGAATTGGAAGAAGTAAAAATCAATGACAGGACAACAACTATCCTATAAACTAGGAAAGTTACCACCAAAAGAAATTTGATGAGGCCTGCTCAAGAAAATGAAGTTATGAATATCGCTTATAACTAGATTCATGGTTATATTCACCAATTTAAGACAAAAAGGACTTCCGATATCATATACGATAATTTAATGCCTAAAAATGATTATGACAAGAAGATAAGAGAATATGCCAAGGAACAGGGAATAAGCCAACAATTCAAGGCATCCCTGCTGTGAAAGGTGTTACCGAAAAGTTTTGAAGATTTGTTTTATTTTCAATATGAGATCAAACACCTATTTGTCATCAAGCCAACCTTTACTAGGCATACTAAAGTCGATGAGAATTTTAGGAAATCGAAAATATTCAAATTCCTAAAAATGAGTGATCGAAGTAGCACCATCGATTTATTATGAAGAATAAAAAGACAAAGAAATGAAAAAGAATTTTTTTTTGTTGATTTCATCCGTCAAAACAAGATTTTGCGCAAAGAAAGTAGTTTGATAAATGTTAAAAATTATCCGAAATGAAAGAGTATCAAAGAAAGGCAAGTTAGATTTAAAAATATCTAAGAGCCAAAGAAGGAGGACACATAAGCACCACCGGCCTCCTTATCCTAAAATGCTTTGCCTTTTTGAATAAAATAGGACAAACTTACCCATTTGTTAAGCACCGTCACTATTATCACAAGATATTTATTTTTCCCGAGTTAATTCCTAGAATTCATCTAGGATATCTTTAAAATATTATATATAAATAATTCACTCTTTTGAAGTATTTGTGTGGAATAAAATTGTTGGGATTATTATAGTCATTTCTTCTTGGACTTTAAAGCTTTTGCGTGTCAAAAATTCGAGTAGCAGGTCGATCAAAGATAATCGGTATCATATTTCAAGATTCTTGTGATGAACTATTTGAGGAAGTATTTTCTTCACTTGTCATTGTTTCCTTTATTTGTTACATGCATCCATTTATGTTTATGCTAAATTTGAATGTATAACTAGGAGTATTACTACAGGATTTGTTAAAAGCACCATGTTTTTAGCTAGTTATCATTTATATGTTTTCCTCTAATTTCCAAAGTAGGAACCCTTAATTTCTCCCCTCTCTCATTTGACCTCTTCCTAATACTTCCTTTTCCGGATTTAAGGATTCTTAAGTGCCCTTTATCTCGATCATACCACCTCACAAAAACAACTTTCCAAGATCTCCAAGGGTTATCTATTCGCTTCGAAGACATTTGGCCTTTTTTCCCTCGATCCTAGTCCCGTTTTGCTTAATTTTGACTCCATAGCCCAATGGATAAACATATTTCCCACTATCCATCCTTTCATGTGATTTTTCCCACCAAATCTACTTCTCAAAACAAAACCAAAACTCACTTTTACAACTAGCTCATTACTTACAAATCAAAAACGTTAAATTTTAAAGAGAGCTCCTCGAACTCTAGAAGCGTATCCTAAAGTTTGAAGTTATTTGTGGTTACCTTGGTGAGTTCTCTCATGAACCCGGAGAACACGAGTGACAACATAATGGAAACTCCACCGGGGAAGACTAACATTTTCTTCGTAAATATTTTTGACAGTTCGTATCCGATTTACGATGGTGGACAAGTGATCGTACATACAAAGGTTAAAATCATCCACCTCGGCGACTCCATTATCCAAGATCTATAACTTCAAATTTCAAGGAAACACCATAACCAAAAAAAATCCATATTCCAAATGATTAATGGTGATACAAGATGATAGGGTCCGTGACAAACCTTTTCATCTCATGAGATTTTCAATGAATTCGTGATGGCTTATTAGAATTTCAAACCTTCATGAGGATTTTCTAAGAGTCAGTTTTTCTTATTTTGAAATCAAGAAAATGTTATCCTCAACTTAAAATATGTGTTCTTGAGTTAATTTCTAATAAATATGAAAATGACATTAAAATTTTTCATTCTCAAATTCAATCTTATAATTTTCGAGATCCTAAAGAATTCTTGGAAAAATCTTCTTCAAAGCAAGAGGAAATTGTACTACCTTTTGACTCAGAGATCGAGGATGATTATTCTTTCAAGCACAAGACCTAAGAAATGTTTAAAGCGTAATATTAATAATACAACTAATCAATTGGTCATTGGCTTAATATGTTATTGCAAATCATACATTATACTTTTCGATGATCCTATAGAAAATTATATGAGACTATTTTTAGCTCAAGTATGCAAAAATGTTTTATCTACAGATCAAATATATCGCAATTTCCATTACATATCATATATTTTATTATGAAGAGACATGATCAAGTTATGTTTCTAAGTTTGATGACAAGTAGTCAAATTATCCATTCATTTCCGTCAACTACTCGACTAGCTTCATTGGAATATTTTTATTACCGTAATCAACAAGATTATCGCATATTAGAGTAGGTAGATGAGTGCAAATAAGCTTCCTAATCTTGTTATTATTTTCATTTTTATTTTTAGCTAGTTTTGAAATAATTCATTAAAATTTGAATCCAAGGAAAAGGCCCTAAGATATTGATGATTCAGTAGTTTGGGGTTTGAAGGCTGCAACACCTTAGTCTCGCATCGTATTCTAGAAGCTATTAAAAAGGTGTAAATTCAGCTCAAGATTTTCACTACAAAGATTTTATAACAAAGAAAATGCATTTTTAGGATTGGCCCAAACGATCGTGCTACTAGTCGAAGATGTTCTTGACATCTCACAAGGAGATGCCATCCCCATGTGAAGCCGCCGGCTAAGGTCCTATAAATATAGGCTTCATTATTTTTGAATTTATTTCGATAGTCTTGTAAATATGCACATACCTTGCTTTCTCTAAGTTGTTTTCCCATATTTGAAAATAATAAAAATGAAAGAGGGTAAAAAGTCCTAAAATAAAGATCAAAGGACTTAGAAAAATAAAGACCCTAAAAAGAAAATAAATAAGAACCGAAAGTGAGAAAGTCCAAATGCCACTACTTTTACTTTTTACCGCAAGAATAATGATTATGTGTAGTAGTGTCGATATAAATGCCATAATCCATGACTGGCTAAAAGTTTAATATTAACTCTTAATGCTTTCAATTTCATGTTTTAGATAGAGAATAAAGATTTGTCAAATAGTTTAAACTTGAAAAAATAAGTAGATAGGCAGAGAATAATGAGGAGCTCAACAATTTAATCGAGCTTCGCATGAAATAAGGTAATTTTATAGTTTTATGTTTTGAAAGAAATTTTTTTAAGGTTGCAAGCCTAAATGCACCCACAAAATGAAGAAAAAAATGTTAGAAATAAAGTTGGGTAGGTAGAAAGTAGTTGAGAAATCATGTAAATATCACATCATTGGGAAAAATCACTAATTTCCCCTCCCACATGTATTCAATATTCTAAACTATCGTAAGAAAAAGGCTCGGTATATTTCCTTCCGATTTTTTTTTGGACCGAACCTAAGGCTCGATGACTAGCTTTCTGGGCTAAAAATATTGAATTCTTACCTTGAGCCCTCATTCATCAAAATTTACCCTTCATTCATACATAAAAAAATTCCTTTTTCCTAAGTAAAACACATTTTTTACTTAGTAAAATTGTAACCCTGAAATAATTAACTTCATTCCTTCAAAATCATTCATAAAACCTCAATACATTTATCCTAAGTATTAGTGAAGTAACATAAAAGATGAGAAATCATTTATTTTTATACTTTTCTTAGAGATAATATGTGTTTTGTTTCATTTTTATCATCCCTTTATTCATATTAACATCTAACTTATTGTAGTAAATCCCTATAACTACACCTACCCTCGTATACATATTGAATCCATTATATTTAAAATAACCCCTTAAACCCACTATTTTAAACTTTAGATCAAAGTTAATATATCCCATGTGCGCAACAAAACCACAAATTATGAAGCCCTTTGGTCTAAAAAACTATCATTATTCCATGTATCCTTACTTTACAGTGTTTAAACCATTAAAAAAGGTTTAAAACTATATAACATATATTAACTCTCCCACAGATGTTTTATTAAAAAATTTCACAAAGGTTTTAAATAAAAAACATTAACCCCCCGCCTATATTCATATAATCAAGTTTTTTGAACTAAACAAATGTTTATTCACAAAACCTTGGACACCTAAGCATAAACACCCGCCTCACATATTGATTAAACCCCATATATATGTGTTAAACCATATATCCCCCCACCACATCTTAAACCTTTCACCAATGCAAAGGCCCTGGCCCCACCTTTTCCATTTCAATGTAACCTCAAAACAATTCAACCCTTCGCATTAAACTCCCAAATCTGATTTTCGAAGGATGATATCACATAGAAAAGATGAAAGATCACCAAAAGACAAAGCCACGCGAAATGGGCGGTTTCACCGATTTCGCATCCACGTGGCCTTTCCTCACCGGATCGCATGGGTTTGGGCCGTAACACAGCGTCATCGCTCATTGTGGCTACTAACAACCACTTCATGCGTTTTCGTCCATCGCATTCGAACCACCTTCCCTCTCGGGACAAGACCCACATTCAATAAAATTAACATGTTTCTCGATAAAAACCTTTGGTTAATGCGTTTATTCATTTATCTTGCGTGCTTAACCTCTCGCATTGCTTCCTCGACCGTATAAACCGAGCAAGAACTCGTTTCCTACCATTTTTGTATACCCAAACTCCGTGAAATACTTCTAAAAATTCTAAATATTTTTGGGAGCCAAGCATTGCTCCGAGCAATTTCATCGAAGTCATCAATTCACCTCCGAACCTCAAACCTTTTCCGTGTCGATATCTCCGCATCATACTAGTATTTTTTTCCTTAATTCAACCCGCAATCAAGTTGGAAAACCATTTTTAAAGAAATAAAAACATTTCTGCCAAGAAGAAATCGAGCAATTAAATTTCCTGCAAGTCTCAAACAGACAAACTCCGGCAAATTTTTCCTTAAACCCCCGTTTTTGTCTACTCCGTGCTTTTTCAAATAAATTTATCAAATTTCTCATTGTTTAATGATCCATTTCAAGCTCTAAAGGCCAAAAAACCTTGCTGGTGGCACTCGAACCTTTGCAACCCTTTTCACATAGTTTTAGCCCCATTTCTAGTTTAAGAAACTCGAAAACCCTTGTTTTCTCTGCTTTGCACGCTTTTAAAGCCATTGAATTTCTTTGATAAACCTAATTGGGTAGAAAACCCAAAAAGGACTCTATTTAGCTAAAATTTTCTCAATTGCTTCCGCTTATAGTAAAATTTTTGAAAATCGTTTAACTTGCCAAATCACGATGCCTAAAAACAAAGTGTAAGCAAGCCTAAAATTTCTAAGGCTCCTAAACCTACTCCTGTAATGACTCCAAATATTGCAATTGTGTTCAATCCATTACAACCCCCATTGTTGATATTGTTTCATATCTCCCTTTGGCTTCATACCGATTTCAAAATAGCAGATCCTAAATTTTGATTCTATTAACTTCATGGCAGCCAAGAAGAAGGCACTCCAATTCAAACTTAAAAATCAAATTGGGCCATTCATACGTAATCACAGAGATGGAAGGAAGCAACAAATCAACTACTAGAATATAAATTGGAAGAAAGTTTCCTTGGAACTAGATCCACAAGGGATCTTAAGTAAAATAATGGTAAAATTTAAATTAACACGCTTTATCCATGGACCAAAACTAGAAATAGAGAAGTTTTCTAATCAAATTGGAGTGGTTGAAAATACTTTAACAAGAGTGCGTGAAACCAAAGGAATACTAGTCACACTTTGGAAATTGCCGAACAAATCCGTACATCCACCGAGAGAATCGCAGAAGAGGAGTTTATACCGTAGAGACCACAATAAACAAAGTTCAAGATCATTTACAACAAAAGGCCAAAATTAGATACAATGTGCCTAAAGGTAAAGTAATAGTAAATGTTGAAGAACAGAGTCTTTAAAAAACCAACATCGATTTTCTAGAGAGAAAATGTAGTTACCGTAGTTATCAAAGTGAGCCAAACTTAATGAAGAACAAATCGAATAATGAAGATGCAATGGGGAGCGATTTAAAGATAACAATGTATGAGGCTTTTCCCATATTCAACCAAGAAAAGGATTTGGATATTAAGGATAAATACAAGAAAATCAAGTTGAAGAATGAGGAAATCAAAATCGAAATTTATTCTCGCTTTTGAAATGCGCCAGTAATCAAAACATACTCCTATCGTAATTCTGATTACTCAAGTAAAAAATTGATTATTTTAGTATTACAACCATAGTATCAATGCCAAAGACAATTGCCGACTATAAGAAAGTTGATATGAAGTAGCTGCTAAAAAATCCATGAATTATATCAAATAGAGTTTCACAGAAAAAACATAGAGATGTTATATTCGGGCTACAAAAATCTATGAGTGCTCATAAGCTTCAAAACACCATCTCTAATATGAAATATCAAATGAATATAGGTAAAGCTTCATTATATGCAAAAGATCTAAGGATAAAAGTCAAGATTTAGTATTGGCAGTAGGATATGATCCTACAAACATCACAACAGGTACATTGGTAAAGAAGAAAATGAGGATATAGTGACCTTGAGGAAACAACTCAAACTTCTCAAAGTAAATTCTCAAGATCAAAGGAAGTCTTACAAGAACAAAAAGAAAAATAAGGAAATGATGAGTTTAGTTCTTCAACCGGGCATCATACAAGGAAATGGAAGTACAGATGCACCAACTTGTCCAAGAAAAGGAGACAAGAAAAGAACCAGCTGATTCCTACAAATATCCCAAATATCATTGCAACAAAGGCTTCAACCTTAGGAGAAAATTTGGCACCCAGTAACCACTAGCCACCGTAAAGTACAATGACTTTCAACAACTTCAACATCGATCCTCTACAACATTGCAACCTACAGATGAAAGTAGTCAACTAGTGAAAGCAATGGAGGAGATGTATTTGAAGACAAATGAAATTAATAGGTTGACAAAGATGATTGAAAATATTTAGAAAACAAAATAAATCATCTCCGGTAAAATGCTAAAATACACGAACAAAATGCCAACATTGAGTGAAGAGGCAAAGAAGCTACAAAAATAATTAACTCTCAAGGATCGTATATCACACACAAAAAATTACCTATGGAATAATGTAATTGAAGCCATCCATGATGTATGGCCTTTAATTCAGGTAATTTTTGAGCAAAGAGAGTTATTATTGGCAGCCCAAGAAGAAATCCAAAAGACACAAACCGATTTGGCCGATAAACCAAAACAAAGTCAGAAGATTAATCAATTTCTCAACAAAGAAGAATAAACAAGAAAGAACTACTTGGAAGAAGTAAAATTCAATGACAAGACAACAACTATTCCAGAAATTAGGAAAGTTACCACCAAAAGAAATTCGATGGAGACAAACCTTAAAGAAAAAATGAAGGTATGAATACCGCTATAACCAAATCCATGACACTTACCTAATTTAAGGAAAAATGACTTTCCTATATCATACATAATGATAAAGGACGTTTCAAAATGATTATGACAAGAAGATAAGATAATATGCCAAAGAACAGGTGAATAAGCCAACAAAGTCAATGTATCCCCACAGAAAGGTGTTACCGAAAAGTTTTGAAGACTTGTTTTATTTGGTGCCATGAGATCAAACACCCATTTTTCATCAAGCCAACCTTTGCTAGTATACCGAAGCTTATGAGAATTTTAGGAAACTAAAAAATATTAAAATTCCTAAAAATGAGGATTGTACACCTAATGATTTATTATGAAGAATAAAATACAAATAAATGAAAAAGAAAAAAATATGTTTGTTGATTTCACCAAAACAACATTTTTAAGCGTAGTAAAGCGCTTGACTAAAGGTTAAAGAGCATCCACAATGAAAGAGTATCATGGAGAAAGAGTACGTAAAGGCAAGTTATATTCCAAGAAAATATCTAAGAGCCAAAGAAGGAGGATACATAAGCATCCAACTCGCTTATCCTAAAACAACGCTTATTTTTTGAATAAAAATAGGATAGTTTGGTCGATTTGTTAAGCAACTATCCCTATTATCGTTGTAATATATTTTACTTTTTCCTAAGTTAATTCCCTTGAAGTCATTCAGGATATTTGTAAAAAATTATGTATAAATACTTCACCCTTTTTGCTACCAGGTGGGAACAAAATTGTTGGGATTGTTATATTCATTTTTTCTTGGAATTTAAAGCTTTTGTGTGTGTCAAAAATTCGAGTAGCAAAGTCGCATCAAAGAAAATTGGGCATCATATTTTAGGATTCCCCAGATGGCTCATTTGGATTAAAGTATTTTATTCACTTTTCATTGTTTTCTTTGTTAGATGTATCCATTTATGTTTATGCTAAATCTGGAATGGAGCAATCAGGGAGTATTACTAAGCAGGATTTGTTAAAAGCACCTTGTTTTTAACTAGTTATCATTTATATGTTTTCTTCCTTGATTTCTAGTGTAGGGAACCCTTAATTTCTCCCTCTTGTTTCCTGACCTCTTCCTATTACCTTTTCTGGATTTAAGCGATTCTTTAAAAGCCCTTTATCCCAATCATACCACTCACAAAACAACTTCCCAAGATCTCCAAGGGTTATCTATTCCGCCTAAAGACACTTGACCTTTTTCCCCTTGGGATCCCAGGCCTATTTGCTTATTTTTGACCTGTAGCCCAATGGACAAGTAGATTTCCCACTATCCATCCTTTCAAGTGATTTTTTCCCCACCAAATTATCAAAAAACAAAAACCAAACTACACTTTCATAACTAGCCTAATATTTACAAATAAAAAAGGTTAAATTTTAAAGAGAGAACCCTTCTCGAACCTTGGGAAGGCTAGATCTTAGAGTTTGGGTTGGTTTGTGGTTACCCCGTGAGTTATCTCATGAACCTAGAGAACATCGAGTGATAACATACAGACCAAGCAAATAAAAAATGGTAGTAGGACGTCGACTAAGTGTGAAATTAGACAAAAAACCTAAGACCGCAACATCAACATGCTCATCCGAAAATAACCTAATGGAAGACAACATGGAGATGATATGTTTGGTTCTCTCGCAAAATATTACAGATGTAAGGAGGCTTTGTCTTGGGAGTTTCCGCGTATGAAGGCATGAAAGTTTGGAATATCTGGAACCTCCTAGTAAAGTCTAGATTTAGGTATAACTGCAAGAGCCTCAATGGACAAAGGGGTTTCATCTATCTTGGATTGATCTACAATACTTGATTTATCGACTTTCTATAATAGTGAATAGAATTTTTTTAGGTTTATTATGGCTCTAACGTAAAATAGCGTGATCGTACAAAGTCTAATCACTGCATTTAAAATTGTGGGATCAGCGTATTTCACAAATTAAATTTTCAAAAATGAAAAACCCCGATGCTCAATTCTATGGATTTTTCATGGATCCGAAATAGTTGGGAGCTCAAGAAGGTTAAATTCAAAGGATCATGTCATTAATTTTAAAATCTTTATCTACTAAAGGAGTATATTCCACATCTACAATTGGAGGTTGTAGAGTATTGAAAGATATAATGCTTTTTGGAAGCCATTGTTTTGTTAATTTCTTCAATCGTACTTTCAATTCGACTTAAGAAAAGTGATTTAGCATTAGGAGCACCCAATAAAGATTACAACAAATATGATTGACGTAGATGAAAAGAGGTCTATCTTATGATCTTCAAAGGTTTAAAATCGTTCAATTCTAGAATTGTGATTAAAATGTACTTTAGTACCTCAAAATTACAAAAAAATAGGTCTAGGCTTCATAAGAAAAAGGATTAGGGAAGCCAAGGTGGATTTTGTTTAGGTTTGCAGGTTTACCTGATTCAATTAATAAAATATACTTTCTATGAAAAATCAATCTGTGATCTCGGCATTCTGTGAAAGGGAAACTAGGTTTGCGTAAAAGGATAGGGAAGGCATATGTGTTTGGTCCGTTAAAACTCCTAAATTGACTCAATTACTTTGAATTACTTTTATAGATTTAAGGAATAGGGTATTTTCTTTGAGGAATGACGGGATAAAACGAGGATTCCGTTCTGCACAAGGGTTCAAGGCAGAGGGGGAAGTTCTCTAAAGTTCTTCCGGGTTCTTAGTGTTTCAATTTGGTTTTGTAAATGCATTTGGCACACTGGTTGAATTATGGTTGAATTGTGCCTAAAATGAGGTCAAGATAAATTAATTTAGGTTAGAAATTTTCATTCAGAGTGAATGATAAACAGTAATGCAATGAAAAAGGCATAAAAGGGTAGTTATATGGCTTTTTTAACCAACAAGGATTAGCATTTAAAGTGTGGGATTAATCTTAACTGATAGTCTATTTTTGCAACAAGCAGGAGAAACTCGAGTGGTTTTCCCATGAGACAAAAGTGGTAAGAGGTAAAGTTTGACCTATGCAATCGAATAGAAAACCGGCCACGTACCTAGGAGTGAGGCCCAAAACCACGGCATTGCAAGGCTCTGGGTTTGTTAAGGATCGGGCAATGAAATGCGCGATAAAGCGATAAGGGCCACTCTGACATGACCTGGTTAAGATCCGATGGTTGGGAGGACGCGAGGAGGTCGGGTATTGGATAGGCATGGGGCCCTGGGTAATATGATGCGATAGGTTATATATTCATAGGGTTGGGATCTTAAGTTTATGAATGGGTTAGGGAAAGTGACTTGTGTATGTATATTTATAACAAGTCGGGTATGGAAATATATTACATGTGGAGAAATAAAACTATAGGTTATAAATAAAACATGGGTTGGGAAATATATATATATATATATATAATGGAATTAATTAAATATGAGATAAAGGTATTTAGTGATTTAATATATAAAGTCAAATGTTAATATGTGGATTTATCATTAAGTTTTCATGTAAAAATTTATATTTGTGAGGGATATTTGTAGGGGCTCGATATACAATTTAATCATTTAAACTTACCATAAAGGTTTTTAGGGTTTTTGGTGTTTCTTCGAACAAAGGGAAATTAGTAAAGGTACCTTTACTTTTCCAAAGGAAATATGCATTTTAACTTAGAAATGGGATTTTTGTGGGGGAAGAAGAGTGAAATAAGGGGAAAAAAGATTAGAAATGAAGGGATGGGGTATTTTTACAAGGGGAATGATTTTGAAAGGAAGTTAGCAAATGAAATGACCAATTTTTCTACTATCCATGCCTTGCAAAACCTCTTCCTACCCATCAACTAATTCGAACATTTTTCTTTTTCATTTACATGTGGCATTTGGAGTCAGGGACCCTTATTCATTTTTATTTTAACAACAAATTAACCAATTATATCCTCGTTTCTTCCAAAGGCTCGTATTAAACTATTGAGCTCATTTTTATTCTCTACCCTAACTATTGATCTCGCCAAGATTAAACAAAGCTTTACAGATCTTTATTCTCTATCTATAAACATGAAATTTAAAGCATGAAAGATCAAGATTAAGAAATTTGACCTTCATGGATTGTGGCATTTTTGACAAGCTACACACAATATTATTTTTTCAAATTGTAAAGTAAAAAGTAGCATTTGAATTTGCATCACTTTTCATGATCTGCTTTCAAGTGTATTTTTTGTTCGGTGTTCATTTTTTATTATTTTTTATCCCTTTTTCTTTCAATTCCATTGATTTTTATTTTAGGACTTTTAATAATTTCTTACATTTCTTATTCTTAATATGGGAAAACACCTACAAGATAGCAAAGTATGTACATATTACAAGACTTAATCAAAGCAATTCAAAATTATGCAACTTATTATTATAGGACCCTAACAATGGCTCCACATGGGGATGGAATATCCTCGGGTGAAATGTCAAGAACTTAAGATTAGTGGCCTTGAAATTTGACCGTGATTTGCCTTGGAAATGTTTTCCGAGCTCGCATTATTCGCATTGTATATTTTTCTTCAAAGCTTAGGGCCTTCTTCGAGCTTCAACTTTGTAAGGAAAACATCCAATCCAATTTAACGCAATGTTATGTACAAGAGTAAAGTAAAAAAATTGAATACTATCATTTTCGAGGAATAGCAATGCTTCAACATCTTACCATTGATAGGTCTACTTGGTAGATCTGATCCATCCAACTCCTTCAAAAAAGAAAGCATTGTTACCTCTATAACCATAAATGACATAAAATGGATTTTTCCATAGTAAATCAAATTTACAATGTTTACCTTTTCTTTCTTTATATCCTAGAACTTACTTAAGAACTTTTTACCTATGTTAAAATCACCTTCCTTAGTCTTCATCAAATATCTTTTGGGTTATCTCGTAACAACCTGGCATTCTGATATAGACTTCCTCTAGTTTCTCTGTCGTTATGTATGGTTTGATTTATCCTTCTCCGGATATCATTGGTTTCTCGCTCGTTAGCCTCTGGATCATCTTCATCATTAGTAGCCCCTAAAGAATATGGAAAACATCCATCCCATATACAAGCCGATAAGGGGATGTACCTGTGGACTTCTTTTCGTGGTGAGTTTGTTTTCCCATAAGGCATTAACCAACCTTTTGTTCCGTGTCTTTTATTTTCTTCTAGTAGTTTCTTGATGATATTAACAAGGATTTTATTTAGTGATTCAACAAGACCACTACCTTGAGGGTAGTAAGCAATGGAATGGCCAAGGGTAATGTGGTATTTATTACAAAATTCAATCATCTTTTTAGACTTGAAATCGTACCGATTATCGCAATGAGCTTTGGGAAATTCAAATTAGAGAGTATATTTTTTTCACTATCAGAGATTACAGCAAGATAGTGGTTGCCCGGAAGGAATGGCTTCTATCCACTTGGTGTTAGTCTCAGGATCACAAAATCCATTTGTTTTGGGTTTATGATGGTAAGAATTTCACTTAATGAATTCTAACCCCATTACTAAAAAGACATTCATGTGGATATGGGTTTAAGGGGTAAAAGGTAGTAGTTTTTCTTCCCCTTCAAAGATTTGGCATTTGTGATGGGATACTGTCACCTTTCACAACCCAGAAAAGTGTAGTCAGTGAAAAACCAAATTTCCTCAAGATTTTATCTCAATGGATTTCAAAGAAAGGTTTCTCTTCCACAAATACCTATATGAAACTCTTTCCATAACTTTACCTTCATCTTTAAGTAAAAAATTCATTAAAATGCCACCATAATCTTTCCAAATTAGAGAATTATCTATGGACAAAATTTCATTTCCTTTAACTTTAAAAAATCCGTCTTTAGTTCTTAACAATCCAGGAGAGCTTATAAATTGTATATACACATATGATATTTGCATACCATGGTGAATCCGAAAAAGGCTTCACTAATCTATGTAGTCGCCATCTCTTCCTAATCATCTAATTAGGAAATAAAAATTTATATCTACATGACAATTTGATTCAGCCATGCGTTTGGTTAAACCTTGCCCATTATTTAGAAAATAATTTCATACCATATTCCAAATGGTGGCATCCATTTTCTTATTACCTACCCACCTGGGTTAAATGTTTCACTATAGAATTAGAACATAAGCTATGATGTGTGGATACAAGATGTACACTCTAAAGTCTTCGATAGCCTTCACTAATGCTAGTTCCTCGCTTTTCCATTATGTTATACTTTAAAGTGGCATCTCTAAGTGATTTGCAAAAAAATCAATGGGATGCTCATAACTTCGATCATTATTTTGCAATAAAACTACAACAATAGTATGTTCTCCGAAGCAAAATAAAAAATAATAAAATCTTTTTTTGAAAGGGCTTATTAGGATTGGTGTTCTTATAAGGCTTCGTTTGATCGATTCAAAATGATTTTTTGGCCTCTCGCTGTCCATTTAAGTGGCCGTAGCATTTTTTCAACATGTTATTGAGTTCTCTAATCATTTCCTGTTTCAAATGAATTCCTCTCAAGAAAATTTATTTTAGCTAAGAAAGCCTACAATGGCTTATGTTCAAAATGGCCTCTATTCTAGTCGGTTCTATCCCAAATCCCTCTTTTCGACATAATATGCCTTTATTATTGCCTTTCTTCAAGTCCAAAGAGAGTCTTTTTGGGATTCAAAGAAATGTCAAATTCCCTCGCATTTGATAAACACTGCTCCCGATGACCTAGATGTTCATCGTTAGTTTTTTGAAAATACAATGCTTATACTATCTAGATATATCACAAGAAAATCATGAATTTCAGTTAAAATCTATTTCCACAGCTCTCTAAAAGGTGTCTCCTACATTCATTAATCCGAAAAGAATTTTCAAATAAACTAAAGTGCCCCAAGGAATAGTAAATGATGTCTTTGGTTGGTCTTCTGCCGTAACTTAACCGGTTAAGTACCAAGAGAATCCATCAAGTAATGAAATCTTGAAGAACCAAAAATCTCTACATAATATGGTCCATCTTAAAGAGGTTAGTTATCTTTTAGGGACAGCTTATCTAAATTCCGGGTAAATCAACACAAAGCCTAATTTCCGTTTTCTTGCATTAGTGGGAGCTAGGTTTGAAACCAAATCGCAATATCCGATAGGTGTAATTATCTCGAGCTTCATACATTCTCTTTACCTATTTTTCAATTAAAGGCCTTAAAATCGGATTGATTCTCCTTAGATTCTGTTTGAAAGGTTTTTGATCTTATTTTATAGGTATTTTGTATTTATTGTGCTAATGTAATAAGATTTTAAGTCTTCATAAATCCATGCAAATACATCCTAAAATTCTCCTTAAACAGATCTATGTATTTCGCTTTTTCTTCTGAGGTAGGGGTTGAAAGTTTGATGAGTTTTTGCCTTTGTTCTATTCCCATATTTCATTCCTCTATATCTAATCTTAATGTTTCCATATTTGGTTTTCTTGAAACCTCAATCAAAAAAGATCTTTCTAATGGGGAAAATCCCTTAGGTAAAAGTGATTCTTTAAGGTTTAAAATGTCGTAATCATCATCTACTAATTCTTCAATCTCTACCTTTTCTCAATTATCTATTTCTACTTCAAAGAATTTAGTTGGTTTAGTGAAATCTAAGTTATTTACATATATTTCTACCGTCTATTTTATCATTTATCAGGACAATCCGTGCTCATGTTACAATTTCGAAATTCTCCCTCAACATTCATGAAATGATGGATTTGTTCATCCTATGAAAATATTTGCCGCATTTTAGATTCCTTCATTACAGTAGGCCCATGTTTTACCTCCGTTGTATATTGCGATTTTTTTGAAATGACAGATTACAAGTACTAAAAGAAAATTTGCTAAACCATGTGTTAGTATGTTTTGTTTTCTAGGAATTACAAGAAAAGTCACGCTCAAGCAATTCTTTGATCGTACTCCAAAATTGTTTCTCTATATTGGCTTAATCTATGATTATATACATAATATTATCTCAATTTGTTTCACAATTGAACTTAGGTCTCCCCATGATATAAACTCTTTTCCTCCTAAATTTCTAACAATTTTCAATCCTAAAATCGAACTTCATACTCTACCATGTTTTTGTAAATTCAGTTTAATCTAAAGGCATGAACTGCATGATTATTTTCCATGTTATGTAATCCACAACTCGCTTTCCGATCCTAATTTATTCATTGATCCATCAAATTCTAGGTGCCACTGATTCATGAAATATGTTCTCACCGTTCGGTATTTCTTTTTTTGTTTTAATTATGTGTTGTTCTTTATGCCGCTTCATAATTACATCGAATGAAGGAGTCCATATCAGTAGGTGTAGAATAAATAGGATATTTTTGAGGTCTTTATACACTTCTAACCATGTACTTCATTAATGTCTTCATAAAGTTTCTTGGTTGACCAACATCGAAATAGGCATAAGACATATCTAATTATGCAGATCCTGCGCTTCGCTCCCCATGAGTGAGATACATTCCATACTTAGGAGGGATATCAAATACTACAATATCCATAACTATACTTTTTCCGTATTGAACTAGAGTGACACATAAATCTTCGATTAAGCCTAAACATTTCACTTCATCGGGAATCAAATGAGAAAAGATCTTTATAAGGTCTAGTGATGTCTAGATTCAAAGTTTCATAATTATTTTTGGCATTAAATTATGTGAAGCGTAAAATTTGATCATTACGTCATGAATAGTCAAGCTATGTAGAAAGGAGGAACTCACTTCTTGGTGTTTTCCATTTACTTCAGGACCAAATATTAGTTTTGGCTGTCATCACTAAAATTAACAAAGTCTTCTCCTTCATTTATGTTTAATGTGTAGTGATCCGTGATTTGTATAATCCATGCTTAACCAACTTTGTTAAAGGAATAGGTATCTTTACTTTTGGAAATTTCATTTTGGATGTTGAATATGCTTCGTTTTTTCCTAACTCGAATTATTTCTTCTTTTGTAAATCACAGCTTTGGGTATGTTTCTCTTTTTTCTACAATTGTTTTCATTTTCTATTTGTGTTTCCACCGTTTTGCTTTTTTATCTTATTTTCGTGGACGATTTGAGTTTTAGTGGTAACTTCGGCAATATTGAAGTTTCAACAACCTGCTTTTGGGTGCCCATTGTTTTAGGATCAACTCATTTTGGACTGTTGTGAGATGTTTTAGGATCAGTAATGGTTTCTTTAGCATAAATTCGTTGTTTTAGTAGCAACAACATTTTTGAGGACTTGCACTCGAATTTTGAACATTGTATCCGTAATGTCAATAATTTTAGGACCGGGGTGTAATTTTAGGACTAGAAATTTTTTGGACTAGGATTTGAATTTTTCTTATTTGAACGAGTTTGCCAGTTTCTGGGGAGGATTTGGCAAAGATTTTGTTGTAGGAGCTTCTACTATTTTTGTCCCAGTTTGGGCACATTTCTTAGTAGGGGCTTCTACATTTTTCTTACTCCTAAGGTTATTTCTCTATGAACTTCATTAATGGAAAACTCATAACCTTGCTTGTAATCAACTTAGACTCCTTGACTTAATTGTAATTGTTGTAATTCATACACTCCCACTTCTTCGTGTAAGAAAACGTATTATCATCATTAATTCTCATTATATTAATTTGAGTGTCTTCATCATCTTCACTTTGGTGAGAAATTTCATCATATTTCTCTTGGAAAATGGTCTTATTGTTTGACTGTGTGTTGATTCTCTAGATTTACCAATGTTGGAAGCTTTTTTTTGAAATTGGGATTTCTTATTCGAGGGCCTTGTTTTTGTTTATCCCATCGTGGCTTCATTTCCATATTATCTAATATATCCATCATTCCCTATAATGTTTTTACAAATTATCTATTTTCGATCTCGAGGTTGATGTTTCCCTCTTTTATTGTCACTCTTATTTCATTTCTTAATCTAGCTTTCTTGGCTAACATATTTTCTTCTACACTTACAACGTTACTTTACATCCTGCCTAAGGTTTCCGGGTTTCTTCTGTTGGTAAGCTACATCCGTATCAATTCCATCGCAGAATTTGACTGTGGCAGTAGTCCGGAGGGAGGTTTAAGGTTGGTATGGATTGCATTATAAATATTGTTATATCTTATACAATAGTCCCGGAATCGTTTCATTAGGTGCTCTTTTTTTATGTTTTCAAACTTGGTATAAAATTTGTAAAGGATTATTTTTATTTTCCCATCTATTAAGAAACATCCTATGGAAAGTAAAATGGAATCAGCAATACTAACAAAGATGCAAACCTTTAAACTACTTTTACGTCACCATCTAAATTTTGAGCAAAAGTCCTTATTTGAACATCGCCTTCATCTATTTCATGCCTTTAAAGTAGTATGTCATTTTGTTAACATGTTGTTGGGTAGTGTAATGACTAGTACCATCAACTTGAAAATTTCTTTGTGCACTCCAGACATGGCATGTAGAGGGGCTAGTAGGAACAATGAAGACATCTGGGCACCATAGCTTGGATTATACTTGGCTAGGAGGTAAGTTTGAAGTTCTTAATGATGATCTTGAAGTACTTGGCAGATGAGGTAGGAACACTTGAAGAGGTAGTCAGATGCTAGAAGAGGTTCTTGGAAATGTGGTTGAAGAAGCGTGAAATGGCAATGTTAATGCTAGAGGATGAACTGCGTATTTTGGTTGGAAATAAAACTCTAGGTTGGGCGGAAGCTCAGGAATGAAGGATTCTATGGAATGATGTGTGGTGGAAATAATAGATGATGTGGTAGTAAACAAAGATGAACCTGTTGCATTATAAATGTCTAATGTCTAAATGATTGGTAGAAGGCTTGGGAGTGTAGGAAGATAAAGCAAGAAATTCAATCGAATGTTGAAAAAATAAGTTTCATCAATTTCCTTAATCAAAATTGCAGCTAAAGGAATCAAGTTTCTCATATACTTCTAGGGCTTTTTCTATTTCAATCCAAAGGAAATGCTTTCTTCTTACTTTCAATAAATGAAATGAAATTAGGATTTATTACACTATTATATATGTCACTTTCTGATTTAGTTTTAAACAAAGATTGCTCAAAAGCAAATCAAATTCTAATGTCTTGTAAACTTGATAATTTATTAGGAAGGAATTTCCTTGATCAATGAGTTTGTATTACCTAAAATTTTTACTTTTTTGTTTTTCTTTACAATTCTCTCAGATTATCTACTATGAAAGCAGTTCGGATATGGATTAGACTCGGTATAGTAGACTTTTCTAAAGCTTCTAAAATTCAAATTTCTTATGAAAATTTTACTAACAACCCTTTAAAACACATAAGAAAAGGTAAATACAAGTATTTCCTTTAAGATTAATTTTAAACACCTGGGACTCAAGTTACTTCCTCAAAGATGCGTCACCAAGATGTTATCACTCCAATAATTATCAAAGGGTTGTTTATTTTTTTGGTTTAAAGAATATTAGAGGTAACCACAAACCTATTTTTAAGCCTTAGGATCTAACTCTTCTAATGCTCTGCGCAGAGGGCTCTTCTATATGATTTATATTTGTCGAATGTAGTTGATTTTTAGGCTAGTTATGTAGGATTACCGGGATTTTGATTCTTGGGATTTGGTTTGGTGGTGAAAACTTCACTTACTCATATGGATAGATGTAGGTTTGTATTCCATTGGGCTGAAGGAGTCAAAGTGTTAAGAAGAAGAAGTAGATCAAGGTTCTAAAGGGAAGTATTCACAAGGAAAGATAGTTTATTCAATTCGTATCCTTAGGCTTCATGATGAAAATGGTTTCAATTGAGGTAAGAGAGCAATTAAGGGTTCTCAAATCCGTATAATGAGTGAAAAGGTAGATCAATCGAAACAAGGGAGCAATTACAATTCCCTAATCGTATATCAATAAAAATGTATAAATGATAAACAGCTCAAGACATAGTGTAATTAAACATATTCTCTAATAACATTCCAAATATATCATTTATATTTAGAAAAACATAAAAGTATTTATGAAAACTTCGTAAAGAAACAATTGAACAAGTAGAAAGTAATTCATTGTAATGGCCCAACACATGAATCCCGTAATATAATCTTTATTGCTTTAATCCAAATCTGCTGACTTGAAATTGCTACACTACCCTAGGTTCCGCATTAGCACAACTATAGAAATGTTCAAAAATTCATCCACACACTCAATACTTTGAAAGGTGAAGTATTTATAAAAAAATCTTAAAAAATATCCTAAAACAAACTTAGAATTATTCAAGGAAAAGAAATATCTTCATGCAAGAAGATAGAGATAGCTATCTAACTAATGCAAGTTGTCCCCCGCTTTTATTGGATTTACTATTTAACTGTTGATATTTTGTTGTTGATTTGTCTCTCGATTGTTGCTCAAAACGAAGGTTGCGTTTAGTAGTGAAGTGTCTTCTACGTTGGAAACTTTATCTCCGACCTTTCGTACACTTTAAACTCGCTTTGTAATTTCTCGATTTGACTTTTAAAACATATCTTTCATCTAATACTCTCTAACCATGTTTGATACTCTTTTCGATCGTCTCTTTTTAATATAAACTCGTAAATGTTGTTTTAAATTTTTGATTGCTTTGTTTTATTGTTCTTCTCTTCACAACAAATCAATCACTTTTTCCGAAAATTCTTCCCCGTGGAAATTTGATTCCCCGCATCCTTCCGAATATTTCATCCGCCTATATACTTTGAGAATGTAGGCTTGTTGACAAATAGGTGTTTTACCTCATGTTGCAAGTAAAACAGACCCTCAAAATTATTACAGAAAACTTTCCCTTGTTGGAATTCCTTGTGAAGAAGGTAGATTAGCTTGATCCTTTGGCAAATTCTCTCATTTTATTACTGCCAACTCTATCCCCGCTTTCATTAATTTTTCATGAATAAATTCGTAATATTGGGAAGGCCTTTCCGCCTTAGGACGTCAAACTTCATCATGAACCTTGTGATGGAAACTCTCCACAGCCATTTTTCTTCTCTAGTTGTATCATCAACTATTTTTGCTACCTTCCTAACTTCTAGGATGTTTTATGTTCCGTCACTAATCTCAATCTCTTCTAACTCTTGTTTATTTTTGGAATTGGAAGAAATCGATGATTTCAAGGGCTTCTTCTGTGTTTCTTGATCGGGTTCTTCTTTTATCTTCTCGAATGGATTCTCTTCGTTGCTTTGAATAAATATTTTTGTACACAGATAACATGTATGGATGACAAAATATCATTGACATATTCAATGATATTGGCCCATAGTTGCTGTTTTCTGGCTTGTGCCATGGGTTCTTTTAGTGTTAGATCTTTTTCTAACTTCTTCAATTTCTCATTCAACTCCGTTTACTTCTTGTTCTTCACTCTTGTGCATTATCTTAAAGTTTCTTTTCATCTTCTAGACATTTAACCCATTCTTTAAGTCCTCTGTTGATTTCATTTGTCCAACAGACATGCCTCGCATAGCTTTTACTAGTTTACTTGTTTCCATCCGTAGGTTGTGTTGTTGTTGCTGAAGACCTCTATTCTTCGAAGTTGTCGATGAGGTGATAGAGGTTCGATAGCCATTGGGACCGTAGGGGGGGGAAGCAATGATTCTCGCCATAGTGTAGAAGGCACAACCGTTGTGACTACAAGAATTATAGTGACTGTGGACTTCTCTCTCTCGCCTCTTTTTCTCCTGTATCCATCTTTTCCATTTCATTATCCATTTCTTTTATCTCACACTAACCAGTCAATGAGACTCGTCTTCTCATCTTTTCGATTTGCATCTTGCAACACTTCCTTTGCTTAAGGATGTTCAATAGAAGGTAGCTTAAGTTGCTTTCCTTAATGTAGCAATATTCCGCATTTTTCTTCTTTATCAATACATCTAAATTTTACATTTATTGGATCATATCCTACTTCAATAATCAAATATTCCGTTGATTTTATTTTTTTATCCCTAGCCTCGAGGATGCCTTTTCCAATTTAAGTCGATATTTGATGTTTCCAAAGAGTGTTTTGTAGCTTCGTACACTCACAGGTTTATTTTTTTTTCATTATGGAATAAATCATTTCTACCAACTTCTTTGTGAAATTCTATCCCATCAATAGGATGAAGATATTCTACTTGAACTTCATATGATGACTTTTTTTAATCAACATGTTTTGGGATGCTCTACTTTACGCCGGCAGAAGGTCATCTACATCTTCCTTGCCTTATAGTCAAAAGGTAAAAGTTAACCGCTTTGGTCACCGGGTGACTATTTCCTTCGATAACGTTATATGTATCGCCTTCAAGGCTTCATTTCTCATATTTATCTCTTCGTTTTTATGCATAATGTCCATTTCTTCTCTCCGCTAGTTTGTTGGATGAGGACATTTCAACACCGTGTTGCTTTTGAATTAGCCGAGTGTTTGAAGTTGAAGTTTGATGTGTTTCTTTAGCAATTGTAGGTGGCATTGTCTTTCACCATTGTTTTAGTATCAATTTCTTAGACTGTTTCAACTTTCTCATCGATGGGATTTAATTTAGGCTTCTTCCGTACATCAATTTAAATTTGGTTTCGCCTGTTGTCTCTATAGTGTATGATCTTTTCTTCTCTGATTCTTTCCGAGTTTCTATCTTCTTAATGGAGTTCACAAGATTTGACTAGTATCACCTTGCTTCTCCTCGCCTCTCGTTAAGGTGTTTTCCAACCATTCGCATCGAAGTTGGAGTTTTTATCAATGTCCTGGTTTCTTCTCTTGTACGTAAGGAGCTAGCTTTCATTTAACTCTAAATTTACTTATTACCCTAGAGGATCATAACACCACGTAAAACTCATCGAATTTAAACCCCGAAAATACTTTTCAAATTTCTCCGGTCCCGCATCTCTATTGTTACAAATAAATGGGCCAATCCTGATTCTTTATTTTGAACTATGTCCTATTTTTGGTCGCCAAGAAGTTTAATCCATCAAATTAATAATATGCCTTATGTACTCAAGGGAAAATAACCCTATTGAGAGGTATTTGGGTAGTTTATATGACAATATTTGATCCATATACCCTTATCTCTCGTGTTTGATACAAGCACCAACATCCCGTCCTATTATGCTCGATATTTGTACGACCTTTCTTAATTTCTAACCGATTCTTGGTTGATTGCTACCGTTCAACATATTGACCATAGGATGAATAAAATAATAAATGAAAACTATGTAGGTGGACCTGGGGAGTATTTTTTTATTAAAGGGGAGTCCAAAATACAACTAACTATGGGTTACCTTCAACATCAAGATTTTAAATAATGGCAAATTTATCTTATTGAAAATAGAAAAACATATGGAATAGGACCGATGAATACTTAAAAACACCTCCTTCGTGAATTTTAACAAGTTGTTCATGCATATTGTTAGCAAGGTACCGGGAAAAATTAAAAATTGTAGCAGAGGTCGACTGGAAGTGTGAAAGTAGGCAAAAAAACTAAGACCGCAACATCAACATGTCTATCCTAAAATAACCGAGAATGGAAGACAACATGGAGATGATATGTTTGGTTCTCTCGTAAATATTGCGTATGGGTAACGAGGGTTTGTCCGGGATTTTCTGCGTATGAAGGCATGAAAGATTGGAATATATGGAACCTTCGGGGAAGTCCAAATTTAGGTATATTTGTGTAAGAGCCTCAATAGACAAAGGGGTTTCATCCGGCCTAGATTGGATCCTGCGAAAGATTGATTGATTGAATATGTTGTAATATAATGGATTTTTTTTTTCTGTGGTTTATTATGGCTCTTCGATCGTGAAAATAGTAGGATTGACAAGAGTCTAATCACTTCCCCACATTGTAAATTCTATGGGACTACATAGTTTTTAAAATGACATTCCCAAATGAAAACCTCATCTCCTTGATCTATGTATTTGTCGTTGTCTTCAACAAAGGAGCTCAAGAAGGTTAAATTTAGTGACCGTGTCATTGTTTTAAAAACTTTATCTCTGCTAAAGGATTATGTTTCCACATCTACAATCGGAGGTTGTAGAGGATCGATAGATACAATTCTTTCGGGAAGCCATTGTTTTGATAATTTCATCAATTGATTAATCTTTGACTTAAGAAAAAGTGATTTAGGGCTTTAGGAGCACCTTGAAAGATTATAAATAGCTGGTGACCGATTTAGGATGAAATAGGGGTCTATCTTCTAACTAAAAGGTTTAAATTTTGTTTCAATTTGTAATCTTTCCGATTAAAAACAACCAGCTCAAAATTCCGTAAAATAGGTCTAGGGTTTGCAGAAAAAAGGATTTGGGAAGCTGCGTGATTCTTTTTAGGTCTCAGTAGGCTTCTACTTGATTCACCGCTAATCAAACCGTACTGTGACAAAAAGAAATCTCCAAGACCCTGCACTCCTGTGACAAAACCATCTACATAAAAGGATAGGCAATAGGTGCTTTTGGTTCCAAGCAAAGCTCCTAAATTAATTGAAATTACTAAATTACTCTTGCCTTTAAGGAACCTGTGTTCTTTTCGAGGAATGCTCAGATAAAATGAGGATTCTAGTTCGTTATATGGTTTCGAGGTAGTGCTCTCAAGCTCTTCCGGTATTTATAGTGCTTCACTTGGTTCCTCAATGTCTTTGGCAACAAATTGGCTGAATTATGGTTACATTGTGCTTAAAATGAGGCTCTAAATCAATTCTTTAGGTAGGAAATGCTTCTTCAAGTGCGAATGATAAATGGGTAGTAAGTACTTAGAAAAAGGCACAAAAGGGTGGTTATATAGATTTTTTAACCAACAAAGGATTAGTACTTAAAGTTACCCGGGTTAATTCAAATTGATAGGCTGGTTTTCACAATGGGTAGGAGAAACTGCTGAGCAATTTTCAGCATGAGCGAAAAGTGGTACAAAGAATTTTGACCGATACACCAACAGTAAACCGGCCACTCACTAGGAGTGGAGTCCTCGAAACCGCCGTTATCACAAGGTCTTGGGTTTGTTAAGATTGAGTAATGAAATGTTCGAATAGGCCATGGGCCATTTGATCGGATCAATTAAGATCCTGTCTCGTTGGGAGGATGCGATGGAGTAATGGGTATTGGAGGTGCGTGGGGCCTGTGGCAATATGACGCGATAGGTTATATATGATAGGGTCGAGATCTTAATTAAGGTGTAATGGGGTTAGGGTGCTGGACTTGTGTATAGGCGTGGTTTATAACAAGTGGGGTACGGAAATATATTACATGTGGGAAAATAAAACATGGTTGGGGAAATATATACATATAAGGAATTAATTGAACAGCGGGGATAAAGGCATTTTAGGATTTAATATATAAAGTCAAATGTTAATATGTGCGGGATTTATCTTTAAGTTTTCATGTAAAAATTTATATCGTGAGGGATATTTGTAGTAAATTCAAATATAATCAATCATTTTAATTTAGGATAAAGGTTTTTAGGGGTTTATGGCAGGTGTTTTTTTAACAAAGGGAAATCAATAAAGGTAATTTTTACTTTTCCAAAGGGAAATATCGCTTTAAAATCTATTAATTATTTATTAAATCATTAATATAATTAATTAATTATAAATATGATTAATTAAACAAATAATTAATTATATTTATAATTAATTGTATTATTATTTATCTTTAATAATTAATTAGATTATTATTTATCTTTAATAATTAATTATAATTAGGTTATTATTAGGTTATTATTATAATTATTAGGTTATTTTTAGGTTATAATTATCAAGTTATTATTAGGTTATTATTATAATTAGGTTGTTAATAGGTTATTATTTAATATATATTTATAATTAATTAGGCTACTATTTATATTTAATTAATTAATTAATTAATTAAATTTATGATTAATTAATTAATTGATTATAAAATTTTATAATTAATTAATTTATTATATTTATAATTAGTTATTATAAATATTAATTATTAATAATTTTCATAAAATATAAAAGAATGAATTTATATATTATATTTTTTAAAATTTTCTCAAATATAAATTTCTACAGAAGAATAACAACAAATATACTAGAAGGAACAAAATTAGAAATACAATACACACACAATGTATAATGAAATGAAATTTCCTTGCCGGCGCCGGCGCGGCAAGCTACGACAATGCGAAAAAACGGCAACACCAGTTTTTTTTTTTTGGAATGCTATAAGGAGTTTTACAAATTTTGAGACTGCATTTTGCATTTTGGGGGGGGGGGGGGGGGGGGGGGGGGGGGGGGGGGGGGGGGGGGGGGGGGGGGGGGGGGGGGGGATTTTGTAGATTTTGAGATTTTGGGGTTTTTTTTTTTTTGAGACGAGACGAGACGAGACGAGACGAGATTTAGGATTGCCGACAATTTTAGGGTTGAGATTCCAGATTTTTTTGGGATTTTGAGATTTTGAGATTTTGCCGGAAATTTTGCCGGAAATTTTGCCGGAAATTTTTTTTGAGATTTTTTGCCGGAAATTTTTTTTTTTTTTTTTTTTTTTTTTTTTTTTTTTTTTTTTTTTTTGCTCTGTGTCTATTTTTTTTTTTTTTTTTTTTTTTTTTTTGGAGCACTCCCCACTCCCCACTCCCCTTCCGGGGTTTTGGTTTCGGCCTCCCCGGACCTCGGACCTCCGCCTCCCACCTCCTGGGATTTTGACATTTTATTTTATTGACAGATGATTTTAATCAGCTTGAGAATATTCTCAAGTGGATATCTATTTAGATATCCGTAATTTTTGTTTCAAGCAAGTTCATGTATAAAAAGAGTGTTATGTTCATTCCATGAGTGACCTTTAGAGCATAGGTCCAAATGAGTAATACATGCAGAATAATTGATATTACATTCCTATCATAGATTGTAGTTTCATTGTTTTTCGTAATGCATATTTTTTTAACACTAAAGATATGTGGTGAATGATAACTTGTCTTCTTCAATATAGTTACAAATATATGGATTTATATATAAGCATGCTTATGTATTAATCTCTATGAGAATCCATGTACTATATTTCGCATGATATTTACTCATTAGAAGGATTTCTAATGTTGACTAAAATAAAATAGGAAAGGTCTTAGGATTTTCGGTAAGACTTTCCTATATGACATCAAAAGTTCATGGATGACACCATGTTAATGGGATTTCTTTTAGTGGGTGGATATATTACCTTTTTAAGTTCTTAGTACCTTCATGAACACCTCAAGTTTGAGTAAATAATCTTTAATCCTTGCTTTCCCTCCTTCTTTATACTCCTCTAGCAAATACCATTGTCATACAACTTGCATCCTAGAATAGAAAATATCTATGTTTCCCTTTTGGTACACATGTTGGCTCCTTCACTTCTAACACTTTGAGAGTGGACCCTTAGTCAAAATTGATCAAGAAGACACCCAAGCTTGCAATATATACCTTTAGCTCCTCAATCTTGTGCTTGCTATTTTTCCCTCAACATGGTCTAAGTCATCTTAATTATATATTCTCAACCCTAGTAGCTTCTAAAAGTGTTCTCAACTGCTTTGCAATATTCAAATATTATTTATTTGGGGAGGGGTTCTCGCAGGAAAGAAAATGGGTTCCAGTGTTTTGGGAAAACTCTATTTACCTAAGTTTATATATTTGTCTGAGATACAAAACTTAAGCATTATTCTAGGAGGTAAGTCAAGCTGGTGCTGGATTTAGGGGGGATGGGACTTAGAGTTTGATTTCTATCATTGAAAAATAGACAAAGTCCCAACTATCTTCATCTTTATCTACATGCATGTAGCATGGGTGGGATCCTCCATTTGGAATCTAACTCATAAAGGAATTCACCTAATACACAACATTGTTTTTGCAGGTCGGAAGTGGACACTAAGCCTTGTTTTGGGAAGAGTTCCAGAAGCATCTGACAAATTGGGTAGTCATGAAGGTTTGAGAAAGCTACAAAAAACATGGTTTCAAAACTTAAAGAACAAGGATACATTATTGGTATCTATATTCGAACAACAACTAACTTCATTGAATGAGGAGCAAGTTTGTTGGAAATCCACAAAGCTACAAGGTTGTGGTTTTGGAATATTTTAAATGAATATAAAATATTCATTTCATAAGGCATCACTATGATATTAATTATAAATTAATAAACAATTGTTATAATATAAAACAAATCCAACTCTCTAGGAGGTAGGTTGACTACAATCACTCATGAAGATATAGGGATTAACATATGGACAATTTTTTTTTCCTAATTTCTCGATCTTTCCTTTTGATCTTAGTCGAGGACGATTTTAACATGGGACAAAATAACCAAAATAGGATTCCAAGCTTTTTATTGTCACATGCATGTATTACTGTGCTCATGTGTCATGTATAACATTGTCCTTTTAATAAATTCTAGCTAATGCAAAGAATTTTGTTTAACCGTCCACTGAGCAGAGGTTCAAAAAAATATATAATGACATGGAGGCCTAATATCTATAAAATCTTGTCCTACAATTTCATATGTATGAATATTTCTATGATTATTTTCTAGGAATTATGGAATGAATGAATATGTACTTATTTCATAGCATCACACAAGGCAAGTGAAATCCATGGGAGAAAATTCAATAAAAGGTTTCAGAAAATTGTACTTAATTATTAGTCATGAAATATTGAAAGTCAAGAAAGTGAGGCTAATTATCTCATAATTAGAATATTTAAATAAAAGAATCCTTTATTTTCCTTAACCCCACTCCTCTCCACCCTAGAGATTCATACAAAAGCTTGACTTCCTCCCCAGACAACCACATAAAGCTCAATTTTTATGGTTCTTCCAAGGATAACTTAACTAACCGAATATGGATGTGTTCTTCAAAATTATCAAGGATTTATCCTCCTCTTTGTAAGCTCCTTGGGATGTAATAATAATAATTTGTAGATTCATATGCTCTCTTAACGAAAATGTTTCTCCTTCGTATTTTCAATTTGATAATCAAGTTGGATTCTGTAAATTAACTACTAAATGGCTTGTAAGTTTCTCAATGACACTCAACCTAGTAAATTTCCACTAAATGGTGGCTTTGTTCAGTCATGTTACATCCAATAGGTTTTCACAGGTTGTTAGATTTTCCCCAGAGTGGGATGAGATCCAATAGTGTTTAATATAGAACAAAGTATGATGTCAGACCAGTTTACAGACTTCTTTAGAGTAAAACAGAATATCTCCAATATTCAACTCAGCATTGACCCAATCAAGAAGCAGGTTGACATCTAACCTTGCAGTGGGGTGATATGAGAAGTGACGTGTTGGGGGAAGCATGATGACATCCCTCCTATAACAATAATTCAAGGAATATGTTAGGATTCCATAGAAAATTATCACACATGCTATTTTGGAACAATACAACCACCACACTTATTAAATGTTGTTGTTGGAAATGTTCATTATCTATTTGTCATGGTTATAATTTTTAACTCTTAACTATTTTTCATGATTTTCTTGTCCATTTTGGTTTGTATATGCTTTTGGCTATATGATGTTTTTATGTTGAATTTGTCTTTCTGCAGAAATACAACTTCATGAAATATGTTTGTTTCACTCATCAGTTCGGCCATTTCCTTCCATCCTCAAGGCATTTTTGGGACTATACTATGTCTCTCTGCCTGTAGAGTTCACCTCCTTTGCTATTTTTTTATTCTTCCTCCTCTCATTCATTAAATGTTGATTTTCCATAAGGTCTTGCTCACCAGGTTGGGATGCAGCTGTAAAACCACACCACAACCTCCTCCTTCGCTTCCGCCTAACGACATTCTGGGCATCATGCCTTATAATATTTTTGTATTAAACACCACTTCTGACTAATACACTTATCCCACAAATTTTTCATTTTTTTCATTTTCATCGGATTTCCATTGTGATCGTTTCATTGAATTCGATTTTAGCAAGCTTTTCCATCAATACTGTTTCTACCTCATTTATAAAATAATCCTAAATGAAAATTTAAGTTTTGACTATTTTTTCATGTAGTTATTGATATATATATTTTAATTTTGTAATTAATAGTTATTCATCATAGAATATTAACTCTTATTTAATTTGTACCAATTCCTATTTTCTTTATTTATTTAATTGCAATAAAATGACCCAACTAAATTTATAGGACAATTGAAAACACATTTAAATCTCATAATTACTCCAATTTATTATTTAAAACAAATTTCCAAGCCCTTAATATCAAAATTGCAAAGTGGTTGTATCCATTTCAGAATTGTTAATTCTGCATGTGTTCTACCTTCATCAATCCTCCTTCAAATGTCCAAAAATTAAAAAACCAATTAATACATGCCTTTAAATATAAAAGCTAATGATATTGTAATATCGCATTTGAAAAAAAATCTTAACCACCTCATTTGTTACTTCCAGTGATGAGATATCTTTTTTTTTACATGATGATATCGTTATTTAATATAAAATTTGGTTCACCTTCCTTATAATTTTGTAAAGTTCATATCATCATGTGAATTCACCACTCTTTCACCTCATCTCTCATCCCTCCATTAACACTGTACATCCCTCCCTCCCATTACTCCTCCTCTTCACGTATTTTAGTTGTTTTTCTTTTTTATACAAAAATCAAAAAATATATAATATTATAATTTATATTATATTTTAATTACATATATTTGTTATAATTTTAATAGAATGAATTATAATATTATATATTATAATAAATTTTTATTTAATTGAGTTAAATTCTTTAATTAGTTTAATTTTACGCATTTATTTTTATTAATCGACTAAAGTTTTTAATTATAGTTCAATTAATATCAACTAGAAAGATAATAGAAATATAATTTAGGATTATAATTTAATTTAAAAATCTTATAATATTAATATAATACATAATATTTTTATTTAATTATTAAATTTTTTTTTAATTAGTTTAATTTTGTTTTTAAATTAATTTCTTTATTAATCCATTTAAAGTTTTTAATTATAATTAATTTATTGTTTAATTAAAAGATAATAGAAATCTAATTTAAGATTATAATTTAATTTAAAATCTTTTTTAGCTCACAAATAAAATTTTCAGAATTTCGTTAGTTTGACTCATTAATTTTGAGGTTTGTAAATCCAATTTTACTTGGCAAATGAGGCCCAAGATGGCTCATTGGATAGATAAAACTTAAGAAATATTTTCATATGCCATGACCGTATTTGATATTTAATGGGTTTAAAATTTAGCAAATGATTTAGCTCCGATTCAACTATGTTTTCCTAACCAATTAAATCCTCACAGGCATCACTGTAAGTTTCGATTTATTTTTATTTATTTAATTAAGTTTGATTTGATATATTTTAATTCCATGTGTATTTTGTTTATTTTTACTTTAATTTAGTCCAGATTTTTCATATAAAATAGTCTTGTAGATGAGAGAATAAGAAAATCTCAATCAATGAGAATGCCTCACCAAGATAAGAATGAGATTTTGGCCCAGAATGAAAATTGATGGAGAAAATTTATTCCTCAACAAACATTCTTGTTAAGAATTCATTTTGTAAATATTATAAATAATATATCGTAGAATGTCAGTGCTTCTTTCTTCCGGCACCTTCCGAAATTCTTGAATGCACTATTGTAAAAAGGATTTAGAGTTGTAGGGTAGCGGAGAGAAAACCCAAATCTTGGGATTATCGAGGATTTTCGTATTCCGAATTATGTATGGAAAATATAGCTTGTACTATTGCAACACTAGTTTTAAAAGGAGAAGTTCAAGCATTGTAAAGGGTTGTTGGAGATGAGAGCCAAAGAAATGGTTTCAATAACTGGTATTTAAAATAATATCATTTTAATAATAATTTCATTTTGAGAACAAACAGAATTGCATTTTCACCACACCTACTATCCATGAACTAATTATTAAATTAATTTTTTGTTTATTTCTTCCATGTTGATTTCTAATTTCTCGAGTAACTACTTATTCGGTAAATCAACCTTTTAATTGTATGTCTTGAATAAAAAGAATATTATGATAAAGAATCATTCTATATTATTGTTTAATCATTCGAATTAATGATTTAACAATCAATATCATTTTGGTGAACTACTTCCTAAATGTTGTCGATTGATTATCTCGCCAAGAGGTCTCTCGAACAAAATGTTTTTTCACATTCATAATGTTAGTTAATTGAACTACTTCATTAGCTTGATATTCATTATAATACAGACATATTTAAATCCCCAATCATTTAAACATATTTCTCTTTGATTGGGTTAGATCTATATCCCATTTTCAATTGAGATATGATTAGGATATTTTTTCCTTTTACTTGCATTTTAGAATAATTTTTCATCTAGATTTAATTCCTACATTCCTAGAAGACATCTTCCCAAAGAGGCACACTTTAGTTATGGCTTAGTTGAGCCCCGTATCAACTTAAGGATCACTTTACCGCTCTAACCAGGTCAAAGAGGGTCGATATAGACATTCTTCCATCTGGGACAGTCATATTTTAATCCATTGGTATTTATAGGGCAAATGAACCTTATTTAATCTCGGGCCGAACCCACCATTTCAACGGAAATGGAGTTTCTTTAAGGTCCAGATTGGGTGGTCTCCCTATAGTTTTGTCTTTTGGAGTTTTTATATTACAAAATTTTATTTAATTACAATGGTTCCTCTCAAACTTCCAATTTGGAGTTGTATTTTTGGACGTGCATCTGCCAATACCCCACCAAAAATCGTAAGAAAATTTTTAAAGGTAAACTTTAATGATAAGAGAAGTGCTTATGATTTTAACCATGCCTTTCAATTTATTCAAAATTTTTCAAATTCTACTTTTCAAGGAATTGATCAAGGTATTTTATGTAGCATTTGTACTCTTACATTCTCAGGAAAATCCAGAAGCTGGTGGAATCACTTCCAGTTGCCTCAATTCATAATTGGGATCAATTTATCACAATTTTCCTTTGTAAATTTGACGGCTATGACTATGAATAAGTATGTGACGAATTTGAAGATCTACAAAGGTTTAAAAATGAGTCTTTGATTTATTTTACCATTAGTTTTCATTTAAATTGTATAAAATTTAAAATTGGAGATAAACCTTAAAAAGAGGAATTATTAGATTGGTTTGAACATATTTTCTCTCTTCCTCCCATCCATAATCGATGTGAAATTATTACAGGATTTGTTCAATCTCATAGAAATTTTATTAACATAATTGAGAATTGCAATATGAAGGTGCAAACTAAAGATGATGAAGTGGCCTCTACTATGTACGATCAATTCCTTCATTTGGTGCACACTTCCTACAGTGCTAATAATGATCAAGGTACACCTTTACATATAAGTGAATCTCAAACACAAGCTTGGAAAATTTTACTATTCAATTACAAGAAGCTACTCGCAAAAAAAATTGAGAAGATACCGCTTTGAAATCTGAAAAATAACTGTGTATTAAATTCAGAAAATTAGATTGTAAATTAGCAAGTACAAGAAGAAGTTCAAACTACCAATAATATGCATCCTGCTGAACAAATTTTTGAATTTGATCATGTTGATCAAAAGGAAAATTGAGAGAAAAAAAACAACATTCTTCATGAAAGTGTTAATAGACAAATGAATGGTCTTAATTCTAAAATTTGCAATGAAGAAAATGCAAAAGAGTTCTCAAATAGAGCCATTTTTAAATTCATTACTTATGATTCTCATTTTCACCTTTATTGTGAGATTGTTTCTCATAGAAATTTATTCCCTCTTGATATTATTGTTATCCTAGAAAACATAGAGGCTGATATAAATGAATGATCAATTAGTTTGTATCAAGGTAGAGAATCAATCATTGATAATTCTTATGGCATTGATAAACATGTGCTCCATATCTCTTCGTGTGTTGATACATCATATGAGATTGAAGGGAATTCTAGAGATTGTTTTGAAGTCATTTAAGATAATTACTTTGATATTGAGGATATTGACTTGTCTTTTTCCAAAGAGAATCCTCATGAGAAAATTGAAATTTTATGTGGGAATAAAGAACATTTTAATTCAGAAATTGTTCCATCCAAATCTCATTCTCAAGCAATAAATTATATTCATGGTTTCACCATTCAAGAATCAATCCCAATTTATAATTCTTATGATGATCAAACTCTCATTCATATTCACAATCATTGGTCGGAATCTGGATTGGGTGCAAAAATTTGCTAAAAATTCAAAGTACTCAGAATCACTCCAAACCAAAACGACTGAATAGGCCTCATCGCCATGAATCCAACACAATTTATTTCGTCTAAAATAAATTCCTTATACGAAAGTTAGAGCCTGTTGTGTGCTTGACCAAACATGCGAATTAAAAAAAAGGGTCAAAACAGGGTCAAAGGTCAATTTTTGGGTTTTCCTCTAGCCCAATGGGAAGCTGACACTTGTCAAATGCTAGTTGGCCCAAATTTCTGGGCATATGGAAATTTCTGATTTTTTTGTGGAGAGACAACGGGGAGCTGACTCGTGGCCATCCTGGAGGCCGCCACCTACCCCTCCTAGAGGCCGAGTTTTCACTAAGTCCAAGGGTTGAATTTTAATATTTGTTAGGGAAAATTTTTATTGTTGGCGAAAGGGTGGAGGTCAGGGTCAAACGCGCTACCTCCCCTACACTAACCACATAGCTTACCACTATACCACGAAACAAGCCTTAATATGTATGGGGGACAATATGTATTTGAAGTTTCAATTGAGTTTGGGAGGGTTTTAAAAAGGGCCAGCCCCAAAGGGCCAACCCTCATACACGTGAATATGGTGCTATGAACGTTGGTGGAAGACTTATTGTAATGATGGGAATTAACCATTAAGCATGGTTTAATTAACCGTAACCCAGAGTTAAAACACTAATCTAGTTTTTAATTCAAATTTAGTTAATCATGCAATCAACGTCTAAGTACTAGTTAAACAATGCTTAAAATTTAATTAAATCGCTTTTAGCTAGGCAAAAAAAATGGTGGAGCCCCTAATTTCAATGCCACTTCCACTTTTGGCAGTGCTAACTAGAGTTTCTCTAGACTTGGTGGAGGTTTCCTAGGCCAGAATTGAATGAGGCTAATCTAAGGCTCAGTTTTAGTTAAAAATTGAAAGTGCTAAAAAATTATTCAAACCTGAATGACTGGATAGAGTTTGTCGCCAGGATTCTGGTGCAACTTGTTTCATCAAAATCTGAGTTCATATGAGTGAGTTATGGTGTGTTGTTCGTTTTCTAAAACATGTAAAAAAGGAGAAGAACATGTACATGGATGATGTGGCAGGTACAACCAAATTCTCAGAGAATATTCTCCAGATTCAGCCAATGGAAATGTGCCAAGTGTTACAGTCAGATTCACTGATGATGACAAGGAAGGAAATTTTTTTTTCTTCTAAGTCTAATGATGAATTTTATCCTTATTATTGGTGCAGGAATTATTGTTTTCTATTTGGAAATTTGGACCAATGGGGGTAGGCCACGTGGTGCAGCCAAGGGCTGACATGTTTCCCCAACCCATGGCCTTAGAGGTTAGCAAGTCAAATGGATTAACATATATGTATATTGGTGATTGATTATTGTTTTAAACCTTAGGGTGAAACTATATGTTATATCGGGCTTAACTAAATTTAGAGCATCCACCAACAAATGTTGATGAAGGTCTAGAATTGGAGGTGGCGCTAACCTTATCAGCAGGGTCCATTACAAATCCTTATAAAATATTATGGCCAGATCAAGGGTCGAACACCTGACCTGCTCCACACAAATCGGGCGTGCTACCGTCTTATCTACCGCGATGGTTCTTAACCATATAGAACCCCGCTTCCTCTTAAATTTTAAGCATATGATAGTTGGGGCTCCATAGGGGGCTAAGCCCCTCCCATATGGCCAGGCGTTGAGGACCAAGCACCAAAAGGATTAAATGGCGGAGAGAATTAAGATGGATTAATTAGTGCTAAGACGTGGGTTAACCATGATTACCATAATGATTAGCACTAATAATTCTTAAACATAAATTTTCACTTATCCATCTGCTAAGCACGATTAAACCTTAATTAATCCACGACTATCTTGGCAAAATTTTAGAGAGCATGCCAAAACTGGCGGGTTTTCTATTTTTTGGAAAATTAAGTGGTAGTCTCCCCAAATTTAGTGGAGAAATTGGGGGAAATACAATTTTGGCCATAACTGAGCCAATTTTCGCCCAAACAGAGCTCAAAAAGAGGCATTCTATGCTAATTGACATGATTGAAACTCAATGAAGAAGGTTGTAGAGGCAGAAAAGGTCATCTACATGTGTTTTTATGCATTTGAATATTTTTGAAGGCTAGGGTCACCAGGTGTTGGGGGCATTGCTAGAGCATCCAGAGTCCAAATTCAACAAAAAAATAGTCATTTCTGGGAGATTATGATGTTTTCAACTCAATGGAATAGGTTCCCGGAGAATTTGAAGCTTGTAACATAAATTTGAGCACACTTGAAGCTTATTCAAAGGTCCACACTATGAAGCTGGACCAAGGAGATGTAGCCCAGGAGGGGTGAACTCCATTATCAAAATTTTGTGTGTTAAGCTCTGTTATATGTGTTTTTTGTGTTTATAATTGCTTTTGTTCAGTCATTTTGAAATTATTCTTTCTAAGCTTATGACAATCACATAATTACACCAAGTATACTGATTTGACAATCACATGCTCATAGACAAACCCATGAAGAATAAGCAAAACTATGCAAAGAGAAAAATATACATGATATGACACTAGCACAAAAATAACAAGCAATATTTTTAGATCAAGTTGGTATCATAGCACAAGGTTTCTTACTTTTTTACTTGAAGGGTTTTAATGGTTGCAATTTTTCTGATGCTTACAAGGTTGAGATTGTAGAGAGGAGAAGGGAAGCTATTGGTAGCTAGTCCCAATATTAGGAAAAGAGGGAAAAAGGTTGAGAAGGAATCATCCTCACCCAAAGGACCACTCAAGGCAACACTTGAAGAACCTCAAATTTCATCTCCATCAGTTGAGATTGAAGAGGTCCAAACTGCGCAAGAGACTGAAGTGATTGAAGGGGTATAAGCTGCAGAGATTGAGCTTGAATCGAAAGCCAAAATGTCAAGCTATGAAGAGACTCATAGAAATTCTAAAGAAGAGGATGCTAGGAGAGAATTCAAAGAAATTAAAATAATGGTTAAAATTATGTATGAAGCATTCATTGCAAAAAAAATGGAGAAGATTCAAAAACTCCACATGGAGAAGGATCTTCAAACAATAAGAAGGATGAAGAGAAGAGATCGAAAGGTAGTGGATTAAAACCACCTCCATCTCCACCATCCTCATCTTCCTCATATTCATCGACACCTTCATCTTCCACATCCACTACAAAAACTCATACCCAAACTCATTCCAAGATCCCAAAAGGAAAGACTTTGTTACTCAAGTTGGACATCAAGTTTGAAATTCCCACATACAATAGAGAAGTTAATGCTGACAGACTAGACAATTGAATTCATTAATTGGAAGTATACTACAGAATTAAGAATCTACAAAAGGACGATATCAAAATCCATTTGGCTTCATTAAGGCTAGAAGGAGCAACACTAGTTTGGTGGGAGGAAAAGACACAAGAGGAAATGTGAATCCATGGTAAGATTTCAATTTCTTGGGTCGAATTCATTTATTCCATTAAAATATAGTTTTATCCATTAACCTATATGCAAAAAGCAATTATGAGTTGAAAAAATTTAGACAACTCAAAGGCCAAACTGTTCAAGAGTATACACAAGAGTTTAGGAAGAGGGCTTTATTACTTGGACTAAACTTGAATTCACAAGATACACCCTTGAAATATATAGGAGGTTTACATTCCTATTTAAAAAAGACTATCCTTATGTTTAACCCAAATAACTTAGATGAAGTATGTGTGCAAGCCACACATCTTGAAGCAAGGGGCAAAAATATTTCTGAAGAGGGTAGTAAGAAGAAGCCATTCAAGAGTAAGGGAAAAGAGAAGGGAGGAAAATGGAATGGAAAGAAGAATGCAAGTATTAAGAAAGAAGGGGAGAAAATTACATGCAAACAGTGTTCTAAAGAGGGACATGATGAAGCCCACTGTTGGAAATTACATACCGAATTAAGACCAAAGAAACCAAATAACAAAGGGAAACAAAACATGACCACCACTACACAAAAATATCTTGGATCCAATTCAAGAGATGAAACCATGATAGTTGCCATGGTTAACAAAGGAAAGGAAGCCATAGCAAGTTATAGTTACTCAAACAGTCACAACAACACTCCAAATGAAGATACAAAGATAGAATTATTCCATGCTAGAGTAATTTCTAATCATACAAAGACTGATGCATTATTTGATACAGGGTCACAAGCAAACTTGATTTCAGAAGACTTAGTTAAAAATCTCAACCTTGAAACTGTACCACACCATAAACCATACCCTTTTGGGATGGATAGTTAAGAATCATAATTTACAAGTTACAAGGAAATGCATATTCAGATTTTCTACTACTGCACACTTTGTTGATGAAGTCGAGCTAGATGTCGTTCCACTTGACATTTCCGAAACTATCTTGGGAAGTCCATCTTTGTATGACAGGAAAGTGGCATTTTATGTCCATGAGAGAAAATATAATTTGATCAAGGATGGAGTGGAGTATATTGTGAGAAATCATTGCAAGAAACTGAATATTTCTTTAGTTAATGCAGGGCAGATGAAGAGGCTAGTAAATGAAAGTAGAAATTTTGTTCTTCTCATGATCAATAAAAAGGATGATGTTGACTATGAATCTTTTGAGGGATGTGATAAAAAATTGAAATCTGATTTATTTGATGTGGTAAGCCAGCACAGTGACATGTTGCAAGAACCAAAGGGGTTACCACCCAAGAGGGGAATTCAACATGAGATTCAGTTGCAGTAGGATGTTCCACTTCCAAACATTGGTATGTATCGCATGTCAATTATGGAAAGTTTGGAAATTAAGAAGAAAATCCAAGAATTTTTGAACAAATTTATCATATGCCCATCTACTTCGCCATGTGGTTCTCCAATAGTTTTGGTTCCAAAGAAGGACGGGACTCGGTGCATGTGTATCGATTTCTGTGCACTAAATAAAATCACGGTAAAGAATAGTTACCCACTCCCACGTATTGATGATTTTATTGATCAATTAAAGCATGCAAAGTATTTCACTAAGTTAGACTTACGAAGCGGGTATCATCAAGTTTGAATAGCTGAAGAGGACATTTGGAAAAATCCTTTCAAAACTAGACAAGGATTGTATGAGTGGTTAGTTATGCCATTTGGCTTAACAAATGCACCAGCTACTTTCATGAGAGTCATGAATGATGTACTTAGACCATTTCTAGATGAATTTGTAATTTTTTACTTGGATGACATACTTATATTCAACAAGTCAAGAGAAGAACATGTCATGCATGTGAACAAGGTACTTGATGTCTTGAAGAAAGAGTGATTGTTTTTAAATATGTCCAAGTGCAAGTTTGGTAAGACTTCATTGGTGTAATTGGAACACATTGTTGGAGGACGTGAGTTTAAGATCGATCCTTCCAAAGTTGAGGTCATTCTAAATTGACCCAAGCCCAGTACAGTTACAGAGGTAAGAAGCTTCTTAGGAGTTGCACGATATTGGAGGAAATTTATTGCTATTTTTTTGGCCATTGTAGCTCCATTACATGCATTGAAAAGTGTGAAGAAAGTCCTCCATTGGGGAGATGTATAGCGGAAATAATTTGATGCTTTGAAGAAAAATATAAGTTCGTCACTGGTTTTAGCACTTCTAGATCTTAGAAAACCATTTGAGATCCAAACCGATGCAAGTGATTATGCTGTGGGAGCAGTGCTCATTCAGCATGGTAAGCCTATCTCGTTTCATTTTGAAATTTTTAATGGAGCTGTGACTAAATATCCCACCTATGATAAAGAGTTATATGCATTAGTACAAAGTGTAAAGAAATGGAGGCATTACTTGATGGGGAAAGAGACCATTATCCACACTGACCATCAGCCATTTTAGTACTTACAATCACAGTCAAAGTTGCAACAATCGAGACATTTCAGGTGGATGGGTTTTCTACAACAATTTCACTTGGTTATCAGGTACAAAAAAGGAGTTTATAATAAGGTAGCTAATATTCTCTCTAGGCCTATTGTAAATTCATATATTATTCTTAAGCACAATTCTATTATGCATTAAAGTTACATTAACTAGTATGTAAATTATAGTGATTTTCGAAATGTGTATGAGAGCTTGAGTAAGGGAAAGCAAAGTGAAGAATTATATTATCATGTGCATAACAGTTTGTTGTATCACTTGGGAAAGTTATGTATTCCACATGGAGAAAGAAACAATATCATAAGGGAAGTGTAGACATCATTGATTGTAGGACATTTTGGTGTAGGCAAGATAGTAGTGAATCCCCAAAGTTACTGTGATTAGCCACGCATGAATGAAAGTGTTTCTCATTTTATTAGAGGATGTTTTTAATGTGCAACAAGTAAGCCTAGATATAGGAAGCTTGGTTTTTACACACCACTTCTGGTTCCTTCTCATCCTTGGGAGAGCATCTTAATGGATTTTGTAGGAGGCCTTCCTATGTCAAGGAAAGGTCATGATTATTTGTATGTTGTGGTAGATAGGTGCAGCAAAATGTGTATTTTGATGGCATGTAAGAAAACTATTACAACTGAACAAACTGCTAATCTTTTCTTTCAAAATGTATTTTCTATTGTAAGTGATCGAGATTCTCGATTTGTTGGGAATTTTTGGTCAAAATTATGGGACATGATGGATACAAAGTTGAAGAAAAGTACAACATTTCATCCACAAAAAGATGGTCAAATAGAGGTGGTAAATAGAACCATTATTCATCTTGTAAGAGGCTATTACAGCAAGCATCCCAAGTTGTGGGATGATTAGTTACACTACATACAACACGCATACAACTGGGCAAAACATTCTTCCACAAATACATCGCCATTTGACGCATGTTTTGGTTACTAGCCAAGATTTCCATTGGAATTTATCTTTGAGAAACATGTCGCTATAGACAGACATAGTGACATAGATAAGGCAAGAAAGTTCATTGAGAAAATTCAGTTGCTACATCACACAGTGCAAGAGCAACTTGAAAAGAGTCAAAGTAGCTACAATGCAAGGCAATGCAAACACAGGGTTGATCATAAATTCCAAGTTGGTTATGAATTTTGGTTGTACATAAGTAAGGAAATATTGGTAGGGGAAGGTAAAAATCTCAAACCAAACCATTATTTTCCATTTAAAATTCTAGAAAATATTGGTACAAATGAATTCAAGCTAGATTTTCCTGCTTATATGCAAATTTATTATGTCGTTAATGTTGAGAATTTGAGATTGTTTAAGCCCCCCTTGATTGATGATCAAGGAGAGCATGTTCAACTGCCATCAATAGATGATTTCTCGCCAGAATATCTTGATGAAATTTAGCAAGATCTCATACTTGAAAGAAGAATCAGAACTTCAAGAAAGAAGAATCAGAACTTCAAGAAGAGGGAATGTTGAATACGTTATAGTGGGACTCAAGGGTCAAAATCCTTCAAAAGCCAAATGGTTGGAGATTGGAAAAGTGGGAGAGTTGTACCCTTACTTGTTGAACAATTGATAGTATCTTTTGGGGTCCAAAAGGCTTCTAGTGGGGAGGAATGATCCAAGGCTCAGTTTTAGCTAAAAATTTGAAGTTCTAAAAAATGCTTCAAACCTAAACGATCGGATAGAGTTCGTCGCCAGGATTTTGGCACAACTCATTTCATCAAAATCTGAGTCCGTATGAGTGATTTATGGTCTGCTGTCCATTTTCCAAAACATGCAAAAAAGGAGCAAAAGAGGTATAGGGATGATGTGGCAGGCACAATCAGCTTCTTAGAGAATATTTTCCATATTCAACCAATGGAAATATGCCAAGTTTTACAGTCGGATTTTCCGATGATGACTAGGAAGGGAAACTTTTTTTCTTCTAAGTCTAATGATGAATTTTGTCCTTATTATTGGTGCAAGAATTATTATTTGCTATCTGGAAATTTGGACCAATGGGGGTAGGCCACGTGGTGCAGCCAGGGGCTGCCATGTGTCCCCACCCCATGGTCTTAGAGGTTAGCAAGTCGAATGGATTAACATATATGTATGTTGGTGATTGATTATTGTTTTAAACATAAGGGTGAAGCTATATGTTATATCAGGCTTAACTAAATTTGGAGCATCCACCAACCAAAGTCGACGAAGGTCTAGACTTGGAGGTGGCGCTAACCTTGGCGGTAGGGTCCATTACAAATCCTTTTAAAATATTTGGCTGCATCGGGGGTCGAACACTTGACCTACTCCACACAAATCGGGCGCACTACCATCTTATCTACCGCAGTGGTTCTTAACCATATAGAACCCCACTTCCTCTTAAAGTTTAAGCATCCAATGGTTGGGGCTCTGAAGGGGCCCAGCCCCGCGGGCCAAACCCCTACCATATGGCCATGTGTTGAGGACCAAGGGCCAAAAGGATTAAATGGAAAAAATAATTAAGATGGATTAATTAGTTCTAAGACATGGGTTAACCACGATTACCATAATGATTAGTGCTAATAGCACTTAAACATAAATCCATGCTTATCCATATGCTAAGCATTCTTAGACCTTAATTAATCCACAATTATCTTGGCGTAATTTTAGGGAGCGCACCAAAACTAGAGGGTTTTCTATTTTTGGTAAATTAAGTGGTAGTCTCCCCAAATTTAGTGGAGAAATCGGGGGAAATACAATTTTCTCCATAACTGAGCCAATTTTCGCCCAAACAGAGCTCAAGAAAGGCATTTTAGGCTAATTGACATGCTAGGAACTCAATGAAGTAGGTTGCAGAGGCAGAAAATGTCATTTACAAGTGTTTTTGTGCATTTGAATTTTTTTGAAGGCTAGGGCCACCAGGTGTTGAGGGCATTTCCAGAGCATCTAGAGTCCAAATTCAACAAAAAAATAGTAAGTTATGGAAGATTATGATGTTTTAAACTCATTGGAATAGGTTCCAAGAGAATTTGAAGCTTGTAACAAAAAATTGAGCACACTTGAAGCTAATACAAAGGCCCACACTATGAAGTTGGACCAAGGAGATGTAGCCTAGGAGGGGTGAACTCCTTTATCAAAATTATGTGTGTTAGGCTCTGTTATGTGTGTTTACTGTGTTTATAATTGCTTTTGTTCATTCATATAAAATTATTCTTTCTAACCTCATGGAAAACACATAATTTCACCAAGTATACTGATTTGAGAATCACATGCTCATAGAAAAACCAACGAAGAAGAAGAAAAAATAAGCAAAGGGAAAAATATATCTAATATGATACTAGCAAAACAATAACTACCAATCATTTTAGATCAGAGGCAGAACTACAGAATTTTTCGACCAATTTTGGCTCAAAAAGAGTCATTCCTAGATGATTTGGATGCTCTGAGCATGACGGTGCAGGTTTCAGAGGTGTTGGAGCACTTCTGTATGTGATTTTTCCAATTTTAATATTAAAGAAGCCTAGGGCCACTAGGAGAGGGGGTCATGCCTACTCCACTTGAAGACCATTTTCAGAGCTTGAAGAGTTTATTTTGAGGTTTTTGAGTATTCTGAATCCAATGGAGTAGGTTGAAAAGCCATTGGAGAAATATAGGTGCATGTATTAAAATAATTGACCATTAATCCAAAGAGGTCCTAGCCAGGTGAAGCAGGTCCATGAAGATGTAGCCCAGGAGGAGTGAACTTCGTTATCAACTATTTTGTAATGTGTTTATTGTGTGTTATTTATCTGAAATTTACTCACTGTAAATGTGTTTTTAACATCTAATTAATTGATGAATTTCTCATAAAAAAACACAAAACATGACACATAAACCCTCACATAACTAGCTAATTTGAGATGATCCTAAACACATTTATTTTATACTGATAAGGGAGCTACTAAAAAAAAAATAGTTTTCCCATATTCATATCAAGTTGGTATCCGAGCATAGTTATCTCATTTTAGCCCAGATATTTTCCATGGTTAGCTAGAGAATTAGCTATTGGTTTTTGTATTTGTGCAAGGAGAATTTAACTCTTATCCATTTTCTTTAGTATGGCTCTTTCATAAAGAGATGTTGCAAAAGCTCTACATGATGAATGATATGGTGCAAGAGATGATTGAATATAGGAAGGAGAATACTAGCAGTTGATTGCCATGAAGGAGGAGAAGAAAGAGCTTCTTGAAAAGATCCATGAAATGGAGACTGACCTCCATATTGCAAATGAAAACCTAACAAGGATGCATGAGATGGAGAATCAACTCCATGATGCCAAGGAAAAATTAGCCAAGTATATGTAGTTGGAAATATTATCATTGATGGCAAAGGAGAAGAAAGGAGTATCACCATAAAGGCAAAAGAGCATCGATAGAAGCATAACCTAAAGCAAAGAGAATGCAGCTAACAAAGTAGCAAAGGTGTGCAGCAAGCAAAAGAATCCCAAGTCGGAGTGAATAGAGAATAGAATATCAAGCTCAGGAGAGGTCAACGCACTTAGAATAAAGAAAAAGTTCAGGAGGAGTAGCGTGGAGGGACCGGTGTCACAGAGCGAGAAAACATAAACAAACATAAAATAGACTAAGGCAGAAGAATCGCAAGTGAGGTGAATGGACGGTCATGATTAGATCACAACAACAAAGGAAAGAAATGAATGGATAAGATTCATCACAAGATAAGTAGGGTAGAAACCAATCAGAAGTGCCAGTAGTAGCAAGGACCGTAGATTTGGGCAGATCAACTGTGATGATCACATCGGTGGAGATCAAAATCGCAAGTCACAAGGTAATTGTTTTAATTTGCAATGCGATGTGGCCATGCAAATCGACACGTGGCAACACAGAGCAATATTGCACATCGGTAATGCAAAATTCGTTGCATACCGCGAAGTGGCGATGCGATGCGATGAGATGCGATGCAATGTGGCGATGCGAAGGGACACATGGTGGCACAACGCAATATCGCACATTGGCGATGCGAATCAATGAGAAGATGCGATGCGATGTGATTGCATATCGCAATCGGGGCATGAGAGATATCACACAATCTTAGAAGTCATGAGAATTGCGATGTGAAATAGCCGAAACACCCAGATACAGCCTGGTGGGACCCCTCGCATATCGCATATCGGGAGATCAGATGGATGAAGGCACAAGGGATAACTGGAATCGTCAAAGTGCGATAAACAGAGTGGACGTGATGAAGATAAAAGCCGAAACCTAAAGGCATTTCAAGTCCGGGAGTATGGGATTTCCCGTTGTTAAATTGCATTGGAGAACAAAGGATCATTAGAACTTAAAACGTTAAAACCTGCGGGCAAGCGAAATGCAATGCACTATGATTGGTCACTGAGTTGTGGGACCCTTTAACCAAAGTTAAGTCCAGGGCTAAGTGTTTTATGAATAAAACCATGGAAGTGGTGGTCGACTCAGGTTACAAAGGAAAGACCTGAAAACATGAAAAAGGACCCAATCCCATGTAGAACAATGTTATGCAGTTGTGGCTATGAGTTAAGAAGAATATAAGTCATGATGAAGCGATAACCGTTGGATCACATAGTAGAGATATATGATGTAGATTAGAAGTGCTAATTTGGGCATCGATAAATGTGCAAGATTGGCGGAAACAAAAAATTTACAAGGGTATTATGTATTAAAGGCGTATATGGTTATAGAGAAAATATATTTAAATACAGTCTTAAAAATAGTGGAATATATTTTGAAATCTGCGGAACAGTGAAGGCATGATTAGAAAATTGGTAAGTTGTTGTTTCGCACCACTTTTGGAGGATAATTAGTAAAAGGTGAAATGAACGCGATAGCGTTAAGAGGGCGACGCGTGGAATTCTAAAACCAACTATTTCATGTAGGTTGTGAACAATTAAATAACATGCAACTTGGTGTGTGAATTCCGTCGGATTAGGAAGTTAAAAGAGGCAGAGTGCAATGACCGTTCGATCGATGAAAGGATGATGTGCATGTGGATATACAAAACAAACATTTACAAGCTAAGTGTGAGTGAACGCGGCTCAAAATACACAAGAAACGAAGAAGCATAACAGTTATGCAGTAGAGCTAGAATATAACAGCAAAAACTGAAAATAAAGTGACAATAGCAGAAAAGACAAATATATGGCAAACCAAGAGCTGAAAGGGTTGAATTGAAATATTTTTGTATCTGTAAATATAAATGATTTAATTATTTTTATTGTATGTGATGCAAAGGCATGTCTCCATAGGCAAATAAAAACTCCAATTTAATTCTGAAATGAGTAGACAGTGTTGTAACCTCCTAAAATGATGAGCGAGAAAATGAGATGGTGGAAGGCAAAGAGTCGTGCCTGTTCACTTCATATTCCCTATAGAATGCAACCAGTCAAGAGTTATCTATATAAGAGATGTAATATCAGTGGAAAGAGAAAGGTTAGAGAACTGCAGAATGGATGAGAGAGGAAGAATAATGTAAGAGAGTTGTAGGAGGTTAGAGAGTGTAAGAAGAAGAAGGGGCAGATAGAGAAGCTGTGAAGATTCAAAGATGATATAAGGCAGATATGAAGGCTGGAGGACAATAGTGAAGAAGGAACAGAACAGAGCTGATATCCAGGTAAATCAGCATGTGTTTTCATTTTAGTGTAAGGAAGTTGGTGCTTCCATATCAAGTTGTAGCTTGATCGATGTCCAGTTGTAGCTGGCTGAGGTAGGAGCCTCCTGTAGGTTGCAGCCTGCAGAAAATAGATGGGAGTTAGAGCTTCCTTGCAATTTGTAGCTTGCAAAATTGAGGTAGTAGCCTCCTGTAGGTTGGAGCCTATAGAAAATCAGTGGTGAGAGGGATTTGGAGCTTGCCTTTGCATCACAACAATAATAAGATGTGGTTTTCTCCCTTATGGGTTTCCACTTATATCTGTTGTCTATGTGCATGATGATTATGTGTTGATATTCTGTATTTAATCTGCTTAATACCTGCTTCTCACTTATTAAGATAGTTGTTCCATTGTACAATAAGTTGATCACAAAATGAAGATGTAAATAAGTGTAAAAGAAAGTTTTACAAGACCCTGAATGCACTAAACTGATTCACCCCCCCCCCCCCTCCTCATTTTAACTAAGGGTTCAACAATTGGTATCAGAGCCGGTTCCTTCTGTATTAGTTTAACAACTGGAAGGAGATCCTAGGTCCCCAATATGGCTAGTCTAGAAGGATGCTCAACAAATAAAGCCCCTTTGTTTACTAGTACAAATTATGCCTTCTGGAAAATAAGAATGAGGACGTACATAATTTCTCTAGGAATAGAAGTTTGGGCTACTATGGATTTGGGATGTTAGCCACCTATAAATTTTTTGACATAGCAAATAGGTGGCTAAAATATTTTTGAGCCTTCAAGAGAAACATTTCCCTTGAAAATATTTCATCCTTGAAGTCTCTATGTGTCTTATGTTCCTTGAGAATCCTCATTACTGTTCCCATTGAAAACCTTGCTGTTTTGTGAGAAAGAACGCTTCAAAAGGCCTCCGTTTTCACTTTTTTCACTCACAAAAATTCCCATTTTCCATCCCTTACTCCCACCACAAAATCCCTCTTTCACCCTCCAAATCATCAAAATTCCCTTTTTAAACCTTATAACTCCCTTTATTTGGTTTAAAAACGCTCTCTTTCCTCTACCGGAACCCCCCATTTGGCCTTAAAAAGCACTAAATTTAGGGAAAAACACCCCTTTTTACATTAAGGGCTTAAGCCCCTTTCGGCTTAGCCCTTGGCCCCTTTCTCCACATATGACCCACACCCAAGACCAGGTGCTAAAGCCCCAGGCGCTAATCGCAATCAGAGTTTCCCATTGGCCTTTTCCCTTTGTTAATTGAACTTTCTCGATGCGATGAACATTTGTTCTATCGACCACGGATTTGATCTAAGCTGTCGATCTTTACAAGATTCGATGGATAGCACTAATCGTATCACGCCCCATCACCTCTCTCCATTATCCCTCCGACTGAATTTGGACTGTCGATCTACCGTTCTAATCCGATGGCCCTGGTGTAATCACACAATCGCAAAAGCCCAATCCCATGCCTTTGACCTCTGTCGATTTGCGAGCCCCGATTAGATCCTAACCATTCACCCATTCAGATCCAACGGTCAAGATCATCTCCACCACCATATAAATTTTCTCCCCATTTGTAACACTATCACGCCAGTTTTAAATCTTAGCCATCTAATGTATAGATCTAACGACTCGCATTTAACCCGATAAACCCGATGGCCCAACATATGCAATGCCACCCCATCCAATCTCGACCGTTCATTCTTATAGATCCAACGGCTAAGATCCAATCGCACTGCCCATGCGCCATCTGTCCACCAGGCCCGAAGAAATTTCTCTGATTGGATCTCCGCCGTCCATTCCTTTAGATCCAACGGCTCTAATTCTTTGAGCTCGTCCACTTGCCCGTTTGCTCCCGAAAGCTCCATCATTTAATCCTGATCGTTGATTGTTTTGATCTAACAGTTCATATCACATCGCGTTCCCATCCATATCATTTCATCAGACCTTACAAATAGTTTCATCGGAAGATCTCCGCCGTTGATCTCCTCTAGAGATCCTATGGTTTGCATTCAAATCGCCCTCCGCCCTCTAGGTCCCACCACCAAAGGTCCCCGATTTCCTTTGTTATTAACCTTTTCCTTCGTATTAGCCCAAATGTTAAAACTTTGTGTTTTATACTAAAGGCTATTTTCTCCGCCTAACTTTCTAAACAGACTTCCCCAGTGAAATCCTGACCGTTGATCGCCGATCTCAGATCTAATCAGATGATCCAGAATCTTCCTTGCCCCAAACCTTCACCAGCTCAGTTTATCATTGTTCTGCCATGTTTTTTCCTGTTTTCTTCGCTACATCCTCCGTTTTCACTACTGCGCCACCATTTCCACAGGCCTCCACAACATTTCTCCCCTCACTCCCTTGGATTTTGTAACAATTTTATTGTATTGTGTAGGGTTTACAGAGTGAAAAATGCATTTTGTCTCCACAGTCACAAACACTTTCACTGAGAGCGCAGAAAAACCATCATAGCAGCAGTGAAGAGTATCAGTGTAGAGAATTAAAGGATTTAGGCTCCCTCTTGAATATTTAATGCCTATAATCCAATGTTCAAAGGATAAAGATGTAGTTTGAAGACCATGAAGATGATTAAAGGTTTTAATGAAGCCTAAGCACATGAAACAAGCCATATCTGTGTTTTAACATTAGTAGGACACTTTTTCTCCAGAGGGACTATCTACACGACCTTTCTCCATGCCTCCTCGAGCCCTTAACAGTTAGTACACTGACATAAGTTTCTAAATTGTCAAGACAATAGTTATGGAAGTATGGAAAGGTTTGAAGACCTTCAGTCACCTTACTTATTTCAGAAGATAAACAGAGTACTTACAGTCAGAGAGAACTTCAAAGAACACATCTGAGGGTAATGTCAACCTGACAATACTTCTGAAATAGCCTAAAGAGTACCAACATGTCAATACAAAGCCATTAAGTAGAGTGGGCATGAACACTCCCTCCACTCTGTCTTAATAAATTAATTAAATTTACGTCTACTACCACTGTTACTCATTCTCCTATAAGAACTCCCGAAGACTACATTGAAAGGGTGGTTGTTGTTGGTTTATAGGGATTTTATCGACTGTTGGAACTGTTATTGGGGGAGGTAGCTGAGTAGTTTCTAATTTAGTAGGCTGGGAGTAGAATTTTGGAATGTAACGGCCATTGAGCTTAAAGTATGTGACTGGTTTTGCACATCAATTGAACAAGAAAATTTCACAGGATCCTGTTCTATATTATGGGTGATATTTTCCTTACTGCAATTGTCTTTTTTCATGGTTAATAATATTGTCCATTACTCTCTGATAATAAATCAGTAATCTGGCTTAGGATATACCCCTGCATGGTACCCTAATGCTTCCTGCTCTTCTTATCTTTGATGTTTTCTGCTGATTGTCTATCTGAGAGAAAATTCATGTAATTTAACCAGTCAAAGATGTTGGCATGCCCATGCTTACTGATGTCTTGAATTTGGAGTTTGTTTCTTAGATGTTATTGTTGGGTTTAAGCTGGAAGAATTGGGATACTGGGGATGTAGAGTTAGCCCTTTCCACTAGGGTCCTTTTCCTACAGATTGGCCTTTATAAGATATCTTTGAGCTAGTTTCAAAGTATTGGAGGTTAAAATTCCTTTTCTGATCTTAGGCCTTGCTCTGTGTTAAATCTTAACCGTTTTTACCTTTAAGAGTGTGTTGAAATCAGGCTTGGAGTTAAATGACCTCTGACCTGATCTTAAGCTACCCTTTGTGCCTTTATTGAGAGTTTCCTTTGAGGTATGTCAAAAGCAGGCCTGGATTTAAATGACATCTGACCTGATCTGAGACTGCACTTTGGTTTCTTTATGTCACCTCACTTCTTAGTGTTTCCATCCCACCATATATCTAAAAGATCCTTTAGTATAGATGACTTGCCCTATGGATTACCTTGGTTAGTTTTTATGTAAGTAAAATCTCCTTTCCCGACTCCATAGCCCAATGGATTGACACTTTCCTGACCTATTTTCTTTTGCCGAAGCATCCTGCTACTTTGTTCATTTTCATTCCACATAACCTTCTTAGTAATGGTCTCCAACCCAACAACCAAATCATTTAAAAACCCCTTGTGCTTCATACCTAGCCTAATAACTTATTTTGAGCTTCAAAGATACATATCATTCTTTGCATTTATGGAGAGATCCCTCTCTGGATCTAGGAGGGCTAGATCCTAGGATCCCAAAGTGGTTTGATGTTGTCTTGTCTTTCGGTCTTGCCAATCTGGCCAAAACACAGGAGCCCCAACATGGGATATGCCCCAAAGGATTTTGACACAGAGAAAGAAGCCAAACAAGATTTTATAGCTAATGCCAAAGCCATGAATGCTATCTTAAGTGGTCTGTGTGAGGCAGAATTTATCAAAGTAATGCACAACAAGACTGCCAAAGAAATATGGGATACATTAGAAAGTATCCATGAGGGAGATAAAAAGGTGAATATGGCCAAACTACAAGTCTATCGAGCGCAATTTGAAAATATAAAAATGAATGAAGAAGAATATGTTTCCAGCTCCTTCTTAAAGGTTGTAGAAATTGTGAATAATATGAAAGGTCTAGGAGAAACCATTAGAGAATGTGTAATTGTTCAAAAGATGTTGAGATCTTTACCATCCAATTTTAATCCCAATGTTTCTGCCATAGGAGAAACAACTGGTTGGGAAACTTTGACCATGAACCAATTACTTGGAAACTTAACAGCCTATGAGATGAGACTTCCATAGAGGAAGTCAAATGTGAGGGAGGCATCCTTTAAGGCTGAGAGGAGAAAAGAAGAAAATGAAGATACATGGTCCTGCTCTAATGAAGAAGAGGCCAAATTTGTCAGAAGATTGGATAGAGGCTCAGGTAAGTATAAAGGTAAGCTTCCATTTAAATGCTTTGACTGTGGAAGAGTTGGGCAATATGCATCGAAGTGTCCTTACAAGAAAATAGAGAATCAGACTCAAGAGATAGAGAAAACCAAAACAAATAACTGGAAGAAAGGGAAGAGATTCAACAGAAAATCACTTTATGCTCAGCAAGATAGCAGTGCATATGAAATCTCAGATGAATCCTCAAATGAAGAAGGAACCTCTGAATTTGTGTTGATGTCCAAGGAAGATTATGAAGGATTCCTTCTAGAAGATGAGGAAGAAGGTGAGGTAGATCTTGAGGGGGAGTTAAGAAGTTCCCTGGAGGAAATAGACAGACTTAAACTCAAGTGCAGAAAACAGAAATACATTCTTCTCAAATACGTAAAAGAGGTACCAAATTCAGAAGACCTCATTCAATTGAAAGTAGAACTTGAAGAAGCTAAGAAGGTGGAAGACACGTTACAAAAGAAAATTAAGGATAAAATTCAGAAGTAAGAAAAATTGGAAGAAGAAGTAGTATCTGTGAGAAAGAAATTAGAACAGTCCCAAAGGGAATTGACAATGAAAACTCCACAAATGACAAGCACTTAACAGTTGAATAAAATACTAAATGCTCAAATATCTCCTCTCATAAAGACTGGGATAGGTTACGAAGGAGAAACTAGCAAATCCAAGGTAGAGGATAACCAGAATATCATTTTTGTGAAAGCTCTAAAAGAAAAAATTAACTCTTAGCAATTTGAGATTATTGCAACTAGAAGAATGATAGAAGAAAGGAGTAGGGGGTGTAAGCAGCTCGAAGATGATATTTCCTCCATGGAGACATCAGAGAAGGTAGACATTGAAAAGAATGATGAAGTAGCTCAAAAGGGAACCACAGAAGCAGAAGCCAGCAAGAACTTGATGAGTGATGAAATAAAACAGAAACAAGCAGCAACATCAAGAGATAAAGAATGAGAGGAAGAAGCAAGAAGTTGCAAAAAGTTCAATTGTTCCTGAATATCAATTGAACAAGTTCGGAAGATCTCAAAGGAGATTCTTTCCTCCTATGAGAAATGTCACTTGTTTTTTCCTGTCACAAACAGGGACATATTGCTGCATACTGTCAGACAAAAATAATCGATTTCAACCAGTAAAGGATGCACAAAATGAAAAGACTACCTCAAGCAACCAAATGGAGAAGACAACCCTTCACCAAATACACTAATCGTATCCATGGGTATTGTTTTATTGTAAGGGGTTCAGCCATAAAGTCATGAAGTGCAGAACGTATGGACAAAGACTGATGTTTAAAACCCCAAGGAGATTTATGAACAATGGATAGCTCACTCGTACACATAATCCATTTAAAAATATAATCAAATGCTTTGTATGCCATCAAATCGGACACATGTCTTCCAAATGTCCTCTCAAAGAATGTGGTCCATATTCTCAGGAATGGTGCCAAACAAATAGCTGCCTGCAGTGGAAAAAGAAGATGAATAAGTGTGACCCGGTTGTAATAGCTCAAGATCAGAAAAACCAATGGTATATCGACAGTGGATGCTCAAATCATATGACTGGAGATCGAAGCAAGTTTGTAACCTTTGATGAAAAGAAATCTGGAAATGTAACATTCGGAAAAGATAAAGCAGGGAAAATCAAAGGAAAAGGCTTAGTCAGTCTGAATAATGGAAGAGGAGAGGCTCAAGATGTACTATTTGTGGATGGGCTGAAATCTAATGTGCTAAGCATTATTCAAATGTGTGATAAAGGCTGTGAGGTCCTTTTCAGAGCCCAAGATTGTGAAGTAAGATTGAGCACCATAGGAAAGACCTTGATCAAAGGTGTTAGAACATAAATTAATGTCTATATATTGGAAGAAGAGAATGAAGCATGCCACATAAGAAAACTTGATGAATCATGGTTATGGCATAGAATATTGGGACACTTAAACTTTGACCACATCATCAGTTTGAGCAAGAAGAAAGCAATCAGAAATATGCCTACAATAAACAAGCCTCCAAATACTATATGTAAATCCTACCAATTGGGAAAATAGACCCACACATCTTTCATGACCAAAGATGAACTATCTACAAGTAGGCCACTTCAACTTGTACACATGGACCTGTGTGGACCTTCAAGAACTAATGCACCAGGTGGAGAATCTTATTTCATGCTAATAATAGATGATTTTACCAGATCTGTGTGGGTGGAATTTCTCAAATATAAATCTGAAGCAATCGAGAAATTCAAGATAGTCAAGGAATTGGCAGAAAATCAAACAGGATGCAAACTAAAATGCATCAGATTAGACATAGGATGTGAATTCACAGACTATGATTTTGTAGACCTATGCAATGAACATGGGATAAAACAACAGTTTACAATTGCAGGTACACCTCAACATAATGGAGTGGCAGAAAGACAAAACAGGTTAATACAACAGATTGCCAGAGCCATGATGCAAGAAATTAACATTCCCCAAACCTGTTGGGCAGAAGCAGTACACACAGCTGTTCACATTCTCAAAAAATCTCATCTAAGACCAAATTGTGATAAGAATCCTTAAAAATTATGGCATGGTAAACCAGCATCAATCAAGCACTTTAGAGTCTTTGAAAGCAAGTGTTTCATAAAAAATAATGATGAAAAACTAGGGAAGTTTGATGCAAGAGCTGATGAAGGAATATTTTTAGGATATGCATCCAAGAGTAAGGGTTACAAGTGCTACAACAAAAGAATGCACAAAATTGTGGAAAGCATTGATGTAAGAGTTGACGAAGATCTACCAAACAGAACAAGAAACACAAGCTACACCAATCCTCTAGATGATCATGAGGCTGAGAACCAAGATAATGATGAACATAGCAAGACAACAGAAGATATTGAATTAAACTCAAAAGGTCCCTCAGGATACACTCAAAAGAACCATCCACAAGATCAAATCATTGGGGAAAAGAGTGTGGGAGTCTAGAAAAGAAGACAACTTGCTGAACAGACAGAAGAAGTATACCTAGCCATGCTATCTCAAACAAGTTCGAAGAATCTAGCAAAGTCAAAAACTGGGTAAATGCTATGAATGAAGAACTAGACCAAATTGAGAAGAACGATACCTAGGAATTAATTCCAAGACCCACGGGGAAAAATGTCATTGGCACAAAATGGATATTCAAGAATAAGATGAATGAACAAGGGCACGTAATCAGAAATAAAGCCAGACTTGTATGCAAGGGATATTCTTAAATTGAAGGACTTGATTATGATGAAACCTTTGCCCCTATAGCCAGAATGGAAGCAATTAGAATGTTTTTGGCCTTTGCATGCTATCATGATTTCAGGGTATATCAAATGGATGTAAATTCCGCCTTCCCGAATGGAGATCTATAGGAAGAATTCTACATGGAACAGCCTGAAGGATTCTCATTAACAGATAAACATGACTATGTGTGCAGATTAAGGAAAGCCTTATATGGTCTGAAACAAGCTCCTCGTGCATGGTATTCAAGGATGGAGAAATACTTGCAAAAACAAGGGTTCAGGAAAGGAGGAGTAGACAGCAATTTGTAAATAAAGGCTAATGAAAATGAACTCTTAATTGTAGTAGTGTATGTAGATGACATCATGTTTTGTAGCAACAAAGATGAGTTAGCAAAAGGATTTGCTGAAGAAATGAAATTAGAGTTTGAGATGTCAATGATTGGAGAGCTCACCTTCTATTTATGACTTCAAATTAAACAAAAGAACACATGAACATTCATTTCGCAAGAAAACTACTTAAGAGAAATGTTGAAAAGGTTTCAAATGGAAGACTGCAAACCTGTATCAACTCCCATGATCACTGGATGCAAACTATGTGCTAATGATGGATCAACAAATGTAGATCAAAAACTTTACAGATCCATGATAGGAAGTCTACTATACCTAACTGCTTCTAGACTAGACATTATGCTGGTAGTAGGACTTGTGGCAAGATATTAAGCCACACCAAAACAAAATCATTTACTTGAAATCAAGAGAATATTTAGATATCTACAAGGAACTTCACATTATCGCCTATGGTATCCAAAAGGAAAAAGCTTCACATTGACAGCATACATAGATGTATATTGGGCCAGCTGTGTGGATGACAGGAAAAGCACAAGTGGAGGTGCATTTTATTTGGGAAAAAGTATGGTGGCATGGCTAAGCAAGAAGCAAACTTCTATCTCTCTATCTACAGCAGAAGAAGAATACATAGCAGCAGCTGCATGTTGCACACAAGTAATGTGGATGAAACAAACTCTCCAAGACATGAAGGTAAGCATTGATGAACCCATTTCTATCAAATGTGACAATACAAGTGCAATAAGTATATCAAAAATCCCTCTACTTCATTAAAAAACAAAGCACATCCCATTAAAGTACCACTTCCTTAGAGAACAAGTAGCACAGAAATTAGTGAAGTTGGAATATGTACCAACTAAGGAACAAATAGCAGACATATTCACAAAACCTCTTGCTAAAGAACCATTCGAATATCTAAGAGACAAGCTAGGGGTAGTTTCTGCAGATGTTACTCTCTAACATGATCAGAAATAAAAAAGAAAAGAAAAAAAGGGGGGCCTCATACAAGAAACAGGATCAGTGCAGAAGACAAGTGATAGTCAATATCAGAGAAGAAAGCATCATTCCAGGGGGAGAGCAGTCAATAAAAATTGTCACGAAAGAGATAAAGCAATGGAGCAGTGCATGGAACAAGTCCTCAAGATCAGAGTATTATGAAAAGATAGAAACCACACTGGGAAAAGTGCAACCCTTTGCCATTGATGTCAAAGGGGGAGGAAAAGCAAGCAAAATAAGAAAGGCTCTTCTATAAAGCAGACAGAGGAAGAAATAAAAGATACTTCTCAGAATAAAAGGGGGAGGAAGTGCTGAAGGAAGTATCAGAGTATTGGTGGATGTGTTGCCATCAATGCCAAAGGGGGATACTGTTGGAAATATTGTCATTGATGGCAAAGGAGTAGAAAGGAGTATCACCATAAAGGAAAAAGAGCATCGACGATAGAAGCATAACCTAAAGCAGAGAGAATGCAGCTAACAAAGCATCAAAGGAAGCAAAGGCAATAAAGAAGAAGCAAAGGTGTGCAACAAGTGAAAGAATCCCAAGTCGGAATGAATAGCGAATAGAAGATCAAGCTCAGGAGAGATCAACGCACTTAGAATAAAGAACAAGCTGAGGAGGAGTAGCATGGAGGGACCAGTGTCACAGAGCAGGACATCGTAAACAAACGGAAAATAGACTAAGGTAAGAGAATCCCAAGTGAGGTGAACGGACGGTCACGATTAGATTGCAATAGTAAAGGCAAGAAATGAATGGATAATATTCATCGCAAGATAAGCAGGGTAGAAACTAATCGGAAGTGCTAGCAGCAGCAAGGACCGTAGATCTAGGCAGATCAATGGTGACGATCACATCGACGAAGATCGAAATCGCAAGTCAGAAGGTAATTGTTTTAATTTGCGATGCGATGTGGCGATGCGAAGGGACACGTGGCGGCACAGTGCAATATTTCACATCGGCGATGCGAAGTTCATTGCATACAGTGAAGTGGCGATGCAATGCGATGAGATGCGATGCGATGTGGTGATGCGAAGGGACACGTGGCGGCACAATGCAATATCGCACATCAACGATGCGAAGTTCATCGCATACTGCGAAGTGGCGATGAGATGCGATGCGATGCAATGTGATGAATGCGAGGTGATGGATGCGATGTGATGTGATCGCATATCGCAAAATATTAGAAGTCATGAGAGTTGCAATGCAAAATAGCCGAAATACCGAGATATAGCCTAGTGGGACCCCTCGCATATTGCATATCAAGAGATTAGATGGACGAAGGCACATGGGATAACTGGAATCGCCGAAGTGCAATAAAGAGATCAGACGCGATGAAGATAAAAGCCGAAATATAAAGGCATTTCGAGTCCAAGAGTATGGAATTTCCCATTATTAAATCACATCAAAGAACAAAAGAGCATTAGAACATAAAATGTTAAAACCTGCGGGCAAGCGAAATGCGATGCACTATGATTGGTCACTACGTTGTGGGACCCTTTAACCAAAGTTAAGTCCGGGGCTAAGTGTTTTATGAAGAAAACCATGGAAGTGGAGGTCGACTCAGATTACAAAGGAAAGACCTGAAAACATGAAAAAGGACCCGATCCCATGTAGAACAGTGTTATGCAGTTGCAGCTGTGAGTTAAGAAGAAAGGTAAGTCACGATGAAGCGATAACCGTTGGATCACGGAGTAGAGATCTACGATGCAGATTAGAAGTTCTAATTTGGGCATCGATAAATGTGCAAGATTGGCAGAAATGAAAAATTTACAAGGGTATTATGTATTAAAGGCGTATATGGTTATAGAGCGAATATATTTAAATACAGTCTTAAAAGCTAGTGGAATATATTTTGAAATCCACGGAACAGTGAAGGTAGGATTAGAAAACTGGTAAGTTGTTGTTTCACACCACTTTTGGAGGATAAGTGGTAAAAGGTGGAATGAATGTGATAACGTTAAGAAGGTGATGCGTGGCATTCTAAAACCACCTATTTTGTGTAGGTTGGGAACAATTAAATAACATGCAACTTGGTGTGCGAATTCTATCAGACTAGGAAGTTAAAAGAGGCGGAGTGCGATGACCGTTCGATCGATGAAAGAATGATGTGCATGTGGATATGCATAACGAACATTTACAAGCTAAGTGTGAGTGAACGCAGCTCAAAAGGCATAGGAAACGGAAGAAGCAGAACAGTTATGCAGTAGAGCTAGAATATAACAGCAGAAATTGAAAAGACAGTGACAACAGCAGAAAAGACAAATATATGGCGAACCAAGAGATGAAAGGGATGAATTGAAATATTATTGTATCTATAAATGTAAATGATTTAATTATTTTTTTTGTATGTGATGCAAAGGCCAGTCTCCGCAGGAAAAGAAAAACTCTAATTTAATTCTGAAATGAGTAGACAGTGTTGTAACCTCCTAAAATGATGAGCAAGAAAATGAGATGGTGGAAGGTAAAGGGTCGTGCCTGTTCACTTCATATTTCCTATAGAATGCAACCAGTTAGGAGTTATCTGTATAAGAGATATAATATTAGTGGAAAGAGAAAGGTTAGAGAACTGCAGAATGGATGAGAGAGGAAGAAGAATGTAAGAGAGCTGCAGGAGGTTAGAGAGTGTAAGAAGAAGAAGGAGCAGATAGAGAAGTTGTGAAGATTCAAAGATGATAAGGCAAATATGAAGGCTGGAGGACAACAGTGAAGAAGGAACAAAACAGAGCTGATATCCAGGTAAATCACCATGTGTTTTCATTGTAGTGTAAGTAAGTTGGTGCTTCCATATCAAGTTGTAGCTTGATCGATGTCCAATTGTAGCTGGCTTAGGTAGGAGCCTCCTATAGGTTGTAGCCTGTAGAAAATAGATGGGAGTTGGAGATTCATTGCAAGTTGTAGCTTTTAGAATTGAGGTAGTAGCCTCCTGTAGGTTGGAGCCTACAAAAAATCAGTGGTGAGAGGGAGTTGGAGCTTGCCTTTGCATCACAACAATAATAAGATGTGGTTTTCTCCCTTATGGGTTTCCACTTATATCTGTTGTCTATGTGCATGATGATTATGTGTTGATATTCTATATTTAATCTGCTTAATACCTGTTGCTCTCTTATTAAGATAGTTGTTCCATTGTACATTAATTTGATCACAAAATGAAGATGTAAATAAGTGTAAAAGAAAGTTTTACAAGACCCTGAATGCACTAAACTGATTCACCCCCCCCTCCCCACCCCCCCCTTAGTTTAACTAAGGGTTCAACATATGCTTGAAAAATAGGTATGAAATCCAATTTTATATTCAATTTCGTCTCAAGTTGGATGTGTAGGTGCTTTTGAAAGACATACTATTGGAATAGGGTCCAAATTATTGATTAAAATGGGCTATGAAGGTAAAGGATTTGGAAAACACGCACAAGGCATAGTTGAGTGAATTTTTGTGGAGGAAAGGCCAAAGTATTTGGGCCTTGGTTATGGACAACATGATGGAGAATTCTCCAAAACCAAGGAGGCACATAAATGTGTTCCAAGAAGGACTTTCATTACATATTCATTACCTCAAGCTTGTGAAGTTTGTGTTCATGAGGAATGCAAAAGTTTTACACCCACTTCAAAAGTAAATGATCATAAGCATGAAACTAATGAGAATAGCAAACAAGAGGATGTTGAAATTTCTAGAGTCATTGAAGCCATTGTTGGTATTCTGAAGAGAGACACTTCCTCATCAAATTCAGCTCCTCAAGAAGGCGACAAAGGTGAATGTGCAAGGTATAAAGCCGCTTTTAATCATGTTCTTTTGATTATGATAAACATGGTAAATCTTGACATAATATTTGGAGAAAGTTTACATTTTCATTTTGTGGTTTGAATAACCATAATGTTTCAAGATGTTGGAAGAATATAGCCATACATAGGAAAATTTATAAACAAACAAGACAGAAAGCCAAAGGTCCATTAGACAATGAGAACCATGTTGAAAAGAAGATGCAATTATTTTTCACTCATTGCCATAAGCAAGGTCATCTTGTAGACAAGTCTTGGACATCCACGACATTTGAAGAAGGTGGAGAGAGAGGTTGACAAGAATGGAAAATAGGATTCCATAATTGATGTCGGTGAGGATGATTCACATGATGAAGTGTAGCTGAAAGAAGCGCCATTGAAATGATTTGGAAAGAGATGGTTGGATTTCTTAACCAATTAAGGCCTTGCATTTATTTTGATGATTGATGCATTTCTTTGCCAATTGAATGCATTTCTTTTCTCTTGAAAGTATGTTGCATATTGAATGAAGCAAGATGTCGGAAAAGTAGAGTTATGTTGACTCACTTAGATGCAAAAAACATGGAAATTTGAACATGCATGAGTGATCGCCTTGTGTTGGTTGATTTCTTTGTTTATCATGTATGTTGTCGACTTGAGAGTCAATGGTTTGAAGAGGCATGCTTTTTCGACTTGTGTTTGGTTGATGAGTTTGTACACCAAGATGTAAGAGTACATGGCAATGTTCACATGATGTGACATTTGTTGCTTTGAAGGAGCAAACAGATATGTTGTTAAGTTATGTTTCTTGCATGATGTGTTTTTCATATTGATGGTTGTGTTTGTGAAAATATGTCAGGGGATTTTGGGAGGGTACACTCTTGAGCGAGAGGTTCATGATTAGCATTTATTTGCAAATCATGGCATGAGCAACATGTCAACACTGGAGGATGATGGAAAGATGGACAAGATTCCAAAAATATTGTAGCCAAAACATCAACTATTGTAGACCATTTGATGTGTTTACGCAAATAAGTGAAAGAGATGGTGAATGCATTCTTCTGGATGTGGAATTTGGAACCGTGGAGGGAAAAGGAATGTTCATTTATTTTATTTTGATTACTGATATTGGAACTCATTGCTATAGTTCACTCAGATGGGATTAAATTGGAAAATTTGTTTCGAAGGAGAAGCTTGCATCGAATGCATGTGTGTGAAAAGGAGGAACATGATTCTCAATGGGAAGGCCATCAATTAGATTTCCAAGCACCGAGGGATCACTTTGGTACAACAGATTGTTTAATAAGTCAACAAGCAGCCAACAAGTGTTGGATTGGATCAGCAACAAAAGAGGGACATTGGTCGAAGTTCCAAGCCATTTGAAAGGAAAGGCATGTTAGTGAACCCAGGTGGTTTTCATGGAGATTTTTCCAAGTAGAATCAAGTTTATATAACTTTCGAAAGAGAAGAGTATTCAACTCTCATCAGATAACCAAATTTTGTGGGTCCAAAATATTTTCAGTGGGAGGGAGTTATCAGAATTTGGATTGGGGGGAAAAATTGCTAAAAAATAAAAGTACTCAGGATTTCTCCAAACCAGAACAATCAGATAGGCCTCGTTGCCAGGAATCTGGTGCAATTCGTTTCGTTGAAAACAAAGTCTATATGTGAAAGTTAGAACATGTTGTTCGCTTGACCAAACAGGTGAATTTTAAAAAACAAAAGTGTCAAAACAGGGTCAAAGGTCAAATTTTTGGTTTTCCTCTGGCCCAATGGGGAGTTAACGCTTTTCGAATGTTGTTTGGCCCAAAATTTTGGGCATATGAAAATTTGTGATTGGTTTGTGGAGAGCCAATGGGGAGCTGACATGTGGCTAGGCCAAAGGCCACCATGTGCCCCTCTCAATGGCCGAGTTTCAACTAATTCCAAAGGTTGAATTTTAATATTTTTTAGGGAAAACTTTTATAGTTGGCGGAAGGGTGGAGGTCGAGTTCGAACCCGTGACCTCCCCCCCATTAACCACATAGATTACCATTATACCACGAAACAAGTCTTAATATGTATGGGGGACAATACGTATTTGAAGTTTCCATTGAGTTTGGGTGGGGTTTAAAAAGTGCCAGCCCTAATAAATGTGACAATGGTGCTATGACCGTTGGTGGAAGACTTATTGTAATGGTAGGAATTAACCATTAAGCATGGTTTAATTAACCATAACCCAAAGTTAAAACACTAATTTGATTTTTAATTCAGATTTAGTTAATTGTGCAATCAACACCTAAGTACCAATTAAATAACTCTTAACATTTAATTAAACCGCTTTTAGCTTGGCGGAAAAACTGGAGAAGCCCCTGATTTTAGTGCCACTTCCACATTTGGCGGTGCTAACTGGAGTTTCTCTAGAGTTAGTGGAGGTTTCCTAGGCCATAATTGAATGAGGCATAACTGGAGCATTTTTTGACAAATTTTGGCTGAGAAAGAGTCATTCCTAGATGATTTGGATGCTATAAGCATGATGGTGTAGGTTTCAGAGGCGTTGGAGCACTTTTGTAAGTGATTTTTACAGTTTGAAGATTAAAGAAGCCTAGGGTCAGTAGGAGAGGGGGTCATGCCTAGTTCAGTTGAAGACCATTTTCAGAGCTTGAAGAGTCTATTTTGAGTTTTTTGGGTCTTATGAATTCAATAAAGTGGGTTTTAATGCCATTGAATCATTGTAGGTGCGTATAATCAAAGAATTTACCATTAACCCAAAGAGAGCCTAGCCAATTGAAGTAGGTCCATGGAGATGTAGCCCAAGAGGGGTGAACTCCGTTATCAACTATTGTGTAATGTGTTTGTTGTGTGTTATTTCTCTGCAATTTATTTACTATACATGTGTTTTTAACAACTAATTAACTAATGAATTTCTCATAAAAAGACACAAAACTTGACACATAAAACCTCACATAACTGGCTAATTTGAGACGATCCTAAACACATTTATTTTATACTGATGAGGGAGCTAGCACAACAAAACTAGTTTTCCCATATTCAGATCAATCATGGTCTTTAATCTAATTCAAAAGTTATTATTGGAAATCATTTTAACTGCTCTGGCCAATCCTTGTGAAATGGAAATCATTTCAAAACATTCTCAATTGTACTATAACACTAGTTGTACCAATAATGTAAATTATGTTTTAATTTTACTGTTGTTCCTTCACTTATTTTGTTCGATTTCAAATTTGTTATATGTTTTCATTTTTTAATTTTTAGATATTTTGTGTCGACATATTGAGAAATTCAAAATTAAACACTCAATTAATGTATTGTCTGAATGGGAAAATGAAGTTTCACATCATAATAATGAACATTAAGAGCTATTAATATTCCAATTCTAATTGATGTTAATCTCTTATCAATTGCTTCTTTCTAGACAAAATCAATGCCAACAAGAGAGTGTATTTTCACAATATGACTAACAATATAATTTGATTAATAATATTCCAATTATTCTATCATACCTCCATCCATATTTCATAGACCCATTTGAAATACATTTGGAAAGTGTTCCTGCATAGAAGATTGTCAATAATATAACATATGTACATAAGACTGACATATTCATGCATGACATTTTATCTAAAATATTATTTCCACAATCTAGTTAGTTATCTTCTCTTTTGAATCATTTCCAATCATTCATGGAAATCCATGAAGGTTTCTATGATCCAATTGAAATTCAGTTGGAAAGGAAATTCCAAGAGAAGGTGACTGTAAAAAAGTTCCTTCCTGCAAATATATTAACTATAAATGTACATTCTGCTTTCAAATTTATTTTTCTTAGTTTAGTTATATTTGTATTTTTTTACTAATATTTGACCTATACATACATGAAGTAATTAAAATGAGAGTGGTTATATTGGAAGTATGACTATACCTAATCATGTTTCATTCATTAATCTAGAAATAGGAATAGATTAATTTAGATTAGATTTATTTTCTATTTTCATTTATTTTATTATTCATATTTTTAATAAACAAGTAATAAATCCAAGTTTTCCTGGAATCCCTTTCATTTGCTAGAAAAATGGCTTAAAACATATGAGAAGCTTATAAACTCATCGATTGTCTTCTTTTTGCAAAATTCTGTCACATTGATAAGATTTCTTTAAAATCATATATGAAGAAATTCCAAAGAAGTGTTGTGACTTAGCAATATTTGGTTCACAAGTACTTTTGGAGAACTTATTTTCACTACTCTTTCCCTCTAACGTAAATTTGAAGTGGATGCAATTGAAAAGCTTATTACTTGCCAATTTTTACTAAATAAATAGATGATGTTGAACATACAGGAATTTTGAGAAATACATGGGAGAATTTGAAAATTCATGAGGTAAACTTATAGTCAAAGTTCTTCTAGGTATACATTCTACAAGTTCATTTTCATCTATAATTAGTTTTTCTTCTTCATAATTATTTCTTATTTTTTCTTTGATTCTTTTACGTGTCTTCATTTTCTTGTTTTTGAGGATTCCAAGCAAGCATACAACTATTTCTAAATCTACTTCACATTCAGGGAAGTATTTATTGTTTTGTCAGAATTTGAGGATTCCATAATTTTTCTTATATTCATGGAAACTCCAATAAACTTTTAATAGATTATTGGAAGATTCATATCAAATCATTACAATATCGCAATTCTCCTCATAAGAAAGTTTCAATAACATCTCTCTTCAATTGAATACTACTGATGGTTAATTAAATTATTAAAAGGGTTTTTTTTTTTTAAAGAAAAAGTTAAGTTGGTCGCTTTCTTTTGAATTGAATACTTTAAGAGTTGTCGGCCCCATAAAATTCCACGTCGTATATCGCAATTCGCATGTCAAAGTATTTCAAATGAACATAATCCAAATATATCTAATCCCTCGATATTCCGATCACATCCAATCTCTGATAAACCTTTCCACCCGATATCACAACATTCATATCGCAAAACCTTTGTATCGCAACATTTGATAGGAATAAACTCTTAACAGTTCCCAATAGGAAATATCTAATACAAGACCACTGATATACCTTCTTGCTCATTCTCCAATAAATGAATTTGCCAATATTGCAATATCCATACAACCCCCTGACCCAATGTGACATTTAAATCAAGTTTCAAAAGATATCGTGTCCATCCATAAATCAAAATTTTCGTTTGGGCATATGTTTAAAGGTTCCAATGTCTCGGATCCAATATAAAATTAAATCCACATAATAAAAATATCAGGTTTGTTTCATATCATGATGTCATCCATTTCATTCCTACATATCGCAAAGATAATTCAGTGTTTCCATTTTCTTTAACAACTTCCATCTTCCGATGAGATTATTTTTTGATATCGCAATCGTTCGATCGCAGTTTCCTACCACATATGCTCATATCTCAACTTTTCTATGAAAACACTTATATCACATCGCAAAAGTAAAATGAAGCCTTGATTTAAGATCCTCTAATGCGATCAACTCCGATATATTCCTCTCCACCATTACCTTTTAACTATTATAGAAAACTTGAACACATATCGACAAAGGTGGAAGTCACAACTTTTAATTTATGCATGGTAAAGAAACTTGTGATGTGAAACATTCGATGGGTGCTGACCTATACAAAATACCATGTGAACACATGTTTTCATATTCTTCCTCTCATCGATGCAACTGAAATGAAATTCTTATGATCACTATTGCTCGAATTTGCTAAAAACCTAGGCAATGTTTGCACAAAACGATAACAACAAAATGATCTTATCCATGATTTTATCTATGCCTGTTCAAAATATTAAAATTTTCCAAGATGAGTTGTACCATTGCATCAAACTTGCCAAATCGTTTTCCCTTTAGTTATATTAATTTATTCAAAAGGGACTCACACCCTACAATTGATGAATTTTGGACACAATCCTCTGCTTTTCATTTTTCGATATTTTCCTCAGAATTTTAAATTTGTTGGCTTATTAGATTTTTTGGTTTGTATTATATAGAAAGCATTTAAAACTAATTCTAAGATTTAATTCTCCGAAATTCACACTTCCTTTTCTTTCCACTATCTTGTCTATCGCATTTATCAAAGGAAATGTCCCCTATTTTACTACCTGTTGAGATTCAACAAGATGATGAGCTTAGTGAAAAGAGTTTCCTTCACTAAGTGGGCCCACAGGCTATTTTTGGTGCAAATTCTATTTTTAGATTATGTCTATTTTTAGACATGTCGATCATATTCTATGAGTTGCAGGATGCTATTTGTGGATGGTTGGTCAAGTTGGAAAACAGATGGACTTCTATTTTTAGACATATTGGGTGGAGTCTATTTTTAGACTGCCAGTATAAAAATAGATATGTCAAATATTATTAGCTCTTAATAATATTTGGACTCTAAAAATTATCTTATTCTCTTGGAGCACTTCAGTTTAGTGCACAGATGTGGCATAAAAGCTGACAAAAGGAATTACGCTATTCATGAGGGTTTATAGGAGCTATTGCATGGAGGAATTCAATTAGAACTCAAGTGGCAGAGTTTGGTGGAGTTGGAGAAGTAGTTGGTGGAGTTGTATTTAGTTTAACTCAGTTAGACTCAGTTGAGCTAGTTGTATCTAGTCTAACTGATTGATACACTAGTGAGAGTAGAGTGAATTAATTAATTAATTAATTCACTAAATAATAACTCATTAATCAACTGAAGAATACATCAGATAACTACAGTGCATGGCAGTTTCAATGGAGACCAGTGGAGAGATAGGTGAAAGGGCAATATAGACTATCAGTTGTGACTATAGTGATGCATTGATTGCATCCAACACTTAGTGGAGATGCCAATGAGGATTGCATGAGCAAGACTAGAGTAATTCGAACTCATTCAGAGCCATTCTTCAACAGGGATTGCGCAGTAGAGGCAGGCTAGCAGGTGGCAAAGATAGGTGCATGGATTTGCAAGATCGGGCTTGATTAGTGTGTAGCAATTGTATTGTACTGAGAGCTTGATATGATTAGCTTTGTATGAGGATTGTTACATGATATATATGAAATATATTATACACAGATATTTGGGATTTTTAGCTTCAGGCTTTCCAGTTAAACAACTGTGTTAATGTGTGTGAATTTTTATTGTTTCATGTGTGCATTGCAATCTTGATTTAATTTCTGCAAATGATCAATGGTGGAATAGATTATGTATTTTGCATGAAGTTAAAATAGTGTGAGATCAGGATAACCTTGGACATATAACACATAAGTTATATAATTTCTACATGGTATCAGAGAAGTTGATCATTGGAGGAGATTGCAATTATTGAAGTGGTTGAGTTTTGTGCTGGTGGAATTCGAATTTGCTGTAGTGTTTTCTTGGTGTCGAAGTTGAGCATTCATTGAAATGTCTTTCAACGGATTGCGATTGGAGTATGCCGTTGATGGGATCTAGAATTACATAGCATGGAAGGATAGGATGGAGGCAGTGCTAGATGATAATGGGTTGAAGGAGTTCATAGATGCTGATATTCTGAAGCCTGCTTCTAGCGATGCAGCTGCACTTGACGCATGGCAAAAGAAGGTAGCAAAGTGTCGAAGGATTCTGTTGGAAGGTGTGAAGGACGAAATTTTGTCTAGCCTTCACAGGAAATCCACTCCATTCTTAATGTGTAAGGCTTTGATAGACTTGTTCCAAAGCAAAAGTGACCAGAGGAAGTTGGCGCTTAAAGGCAAGCTCGGAAAAATAAAAATGGAGAAAGGCGACAGTATTCCAAAATACCTCATGAAGTTTGTCCACTACAAGGAAGAGCTGGGAAGTGTGGGGGTTACTGTTGATGAAGAAGACTTGGTGAGCTTGGCTCTCCTTGGGCTTCCGAAGAGTTAGCATAGCTATGAAGACTCTGTCAATGAATAGGAGAAACTTCCAAGATGGGAGCGAATTTGGTTGGATCTTGTGCAGGAGGAGATAAGGCGAGGTACCAGGGATGGATCTTAATCGAAGAATGAAGATGAAGAAAATTGCGCTTTGGCTGCCAAATATCGGAAAGGAAAAGGGAAGAAATCTTCAAAATCTGAAGCTAAAGGCAAGAAGCAGGATTTGTCCAAGGTGAAGTGTTTTCAATGTCACCAGCATGGGCATTTCGCCACTAATTGCCCATAGAAGAAGAAGAATAAGCAGGCTACTGGATCTGCAGCTGGAGAGACCTTAGCCTCGCAGTTTCAGCTAGAATTTTCTTTGATTGCATGCTTGGTTTCAAGTGTGATGGGATCAGTGTGGTTTCTTGACAGTGGTGCGTCTTTCCATATGACCTAAGACAAATATTTGTTTAGCGATCTGGAGGAAAATGAACTTGGAGTGCACATCGATATGGGCGATGATGGTAGATACAGTGCGACTGGTATCGGGACCATTTCCTTTGAGAAGGAGTCTGGTAAACCTTTCATCTTGAAGGATGTCATGCATGTTCCAGGATTGAAGAAGAATCTGATCTCTGTGGCAATGTTGGAAGACAAGGGTTATGATGTTGTTTTTAGCAAGGGAAAAGCATTCCTGCGCCATAAAACAACTAGTCAAAACAAGAGGATAGGGATTTGAGTTAATAATATTTATCAATTGCAGGTAGATGGATGCGCAAAAATGGAAGGCAAAGAAAAAGGAGTGGTGAGTCGAGATGAGGATGAATTGTGGCACAGGAGATTGGGCCATCTTCACCATGGTGCTTTGAAAATTTTGCAACAAATTTCTACTGGGCTTCCTAAAGGTACACTTGTGCAGTTAGATCGATGCAAGGGATGTACTTTGGGAAAATTTGTGAAGACCACTTTTCATGAGAAGGATATTTGTGCTTCGACGATCCTTGAGAGAATTCATACAGACGTGTGTGGACCTTTCTCGTTTGCTTCAACATCAAAGCACAGGTATTATGTGATATTTGTTGATGACTTTTCTCGTAAGTTCTGGATCTTCTTCATGCAGAAGAAGAGCGAGACATACTCAAAGTTCTGTGAGTTCAAGGCACTGGTTGAGAAAGAGTCTGGGAAGCAAGTGAAAGCTCTCCAGAGCGATAATGTTCGTGAATACATCTCTGAAAAGTTCAAAGACTTCTATAGCAAAGAAGGAATTCGAAGAGAACTCATAGCACCTCATAACCCACAACAGAATGGGGTCATGGAGAGGAAGAACAGAACGATTGTGGGTGTTGCACGAGTGATATTGCATGATCAGGGCCTTCCCATACACTTGTGGGATGAGGCATGCAACACTGCGGTTTATGTGCAAAACCATTGTACTCATAGAGTACTTGGCATGAGTACACCCGAAGAGGCGTTTTCTGGTAAGAAGCCTGATATTTCTCATTTGAATATTTTTGGCTCACCTGTTTACATTCACATGATGAAGGATGCTATGAAGAAGCTGGAGCCGATCGCAGAGGTTGGGATATTTATGTGGTACACAGAAACACCCCACAATTATCGTGTGTATTTTCCAGACAGTTGGATGCCTGTCGTGTGACGGGATATCAAATTTCATGAGGAGAAAGCCATGAAGTTGTCGCTTTAGAGGGAGCTACACTTGCATGCAGAGGAGGAGCTACTTGTTCCTAAAGATGAGCCTCAAGATGTGGATCAACCACAAGAGGAGGTTCATGGAGTGGAAGAAACCACTCATGCAGCACCAAACATTAAAGGGTGGAAGTGCACTATAGAAGCTGAGTGACTGAATCTTGATGCAGTGCAAAATGTAGGAGTTCCTACATCACAGTGCAGATAGAGATAGTCACCTAATCAATTTACTGGATACATGGCTCTGATGAGCAAGTGTATCCTGATGGAGCCATCCTCTTTCGAGGAAGCTATGGAGGATCTCGCATGGGTAGATGCCATGGTGGAAGAGTATGATTCGATTGTCAGAAACAATGCATGGGAGATTGTCCCAAGGTCGGAAGGGAAATCAGTGGTAGGTTCGAGATGGATATAAAAAGTGAAGAAAGTTGCTGATGGGAGCATTGAGAAGTACAAGGCAAGATTTGTTGCCCGGGGCTTCTCACAGATCGAGGGGATTGAATATGAAGAAACCTTTGCACCTGTCACAAGGTATTCTTCCATATAGACCATCATTGCTCTCTCAGTGCAGATCGGTTGGCACATTCATCAGATGGATGTGAAGACTGCGTTCCTCAATGGAATAATTGAGGAGGAGGTGTACATTGAGCAACCTAAAGGATTCAAAATCTTCAGCAGCAAGTTACATGTGTGCAGGCTCAAAAGAGCATTGTATGGGCTAAGCACCTCGTGCTTGGTACACATGGATAGACAATTATTTCAATGGACTTGGTTTCGCCAAGAGTGAGGTGGATCCAAACCTATACCAGATTGTGGTCGAGGGTAAGATTTTGATAATTGTGCTTTATGTAGATGATTTAATACTAATGGGTGATGAACTGTTGATACACTCATGCAAGGCAGATCTTGAAAAGGAGTTCGAGATGAAGGACTTGGGCCTCCTTAATTATTTCCTGGGATTAGAAATTTGGCAACAGAAAGGTGAACTGTTTGTGTCTCAAGGCAAGTACGCACGGGAGATACTGGAGAAGTTTCACATGCAAGGCTGCAAGCCAATTGACACTCCTCTTCCTGGTGGTTGGAGGAAAGAGGATGCTACATCCGTAGAGGTAGTGGATGCCACTGTTTATTGATAGTTGGTTGGTTCGCTCATGTATTTAGTAAATATACGACTAGACATATGCTATGCTGTGAACCAGCTTTCACAAGCGATGGTGAAGCCTACCAAGCTCTTTTGGAAGGCAGGCAAGCATGTCCTGAGGTATATCAGGGGCACATCTAGGTATGGATTGTGGTACAGATAGTCGGATGAGGTGAAGCTGCATGGCTTCACGGATGCAGATTGGGCAGGAAGCCCAAGGGACAGAAAGAGCACATCTAGAGGGATTTTCAGTATCAAATCTACAATAGTTTCTTGGTACAGCAGGAAACAAATATCTGTGGCACTTAGTTCAGCGGAGGTTTAGTACATGGCAGCAAGTTTGGCTGCATGTGAGGCTATATAGATGAGGAAGATCCTGGATGGTTTGTTCGGTTCTCAGTTAGATCCTACTGTGATATATTGTGATAATCAGAGTTGCATTAAAATCTTGGTTAATCTAGTATTTCATGATAGATTTAAACATATTGACATCTGGTACCATCATATCAGAGATTGTGTGCAGCGGAAGATCATGTTTCTTTCTTACATTCCTACGGAGGATCGGGATGCAGATATTCTGACGAAGGCGCTCACTAGGAGAAAATTCGAATACCATAGAGACAGGATCAAGGTGGCAGATAATCCCTATCTTGTTGAGATGGAGTGTTGAGATTCAACAAGATGATGAGCTTAGTGAAAAGAGTCGCCTTCACTAAGTGGGCCCGTAGGCTATTTTTGGCGCAAAGTCTATTTTTAGACTATGTCTATTTTTAGACATGTTGATCATATTCTATGAGTTGCAGGATGCTATTTGTGGATGGTTGGTCAAGTTGGAAAAATAGATGGACTTCTGTTTTTAAACATATTGGGCAAAGTCTATTTTTAGATTTCTAGTCTAAAAATAGATATGTCGAATATTATTAGCTCTTAATAATATTTGGATTGTAAACATTATCTTATTCTCTTGGAGCACTTCAGTTCAGTGCACAAATGTAGCACAACAGCTAACAGAAGGAATTACACTATTCCTGAGGGTTTACTGGAGCTATTGCATGGAGGACTTCAATTAGAACTCAAGTGGCAGAGTTTAGTGGAGTTGGAGAAGTAGTTGGTGGAGTTGTATTTAGTTTAACTTAGTTAGATTCAGTTGAGCTAGTTGTATCTAGTCTAACTGATTGATACACTAGTGAGAGTGGTGTGAATTAATTAGTTAATTAATTCACTAAATAATAACTCATTAATCAACTGAAGAATACATCAGTTAACTACATTGCATGGCAGTTTCAGTGGAGACCAGTGGAGAGATAGGTGAAAGAGCAAGTGTGACTATCAGTTGTGACTATAGTGATGCATTGATTGCATCCAACACTCAGTGGAGATGCCAATGAGGATTGCGTGAGAAAGGCTAGAGAAATTTGAACTCATTCAGAGCCATTATTCAACAAGGATTGTGCAATAGAGGTAGGCTAGCAAGTGGAAGAGATTGGTGCATGGATTTGCAAGATCGGGCCTGATTAGTGTGTAGAGATTGTATTGTACTGAGAGCTTGATATGATCGGCTTTGTATGAGGATTGTTACATGATCTCTATGACATATATTATATAAAGATATTTGGGGTTTTCAGCTTCAGGCTTTCCCGTTAAACAACTGTGTTAATGTGTGTGAATTTTTATTGTTTCATGTGTGCATTGCAATCTTGATTTAATTTCCGCAAATGATCAATGGTGGAATAGACTCTGTATTTTGCATGAAGTTAAAATAGTGTGAGATCAGGAGAATCTTGGACATATAACACATAAGTTATATAACTTCTACACTATCTTCACTCGAATTTTGTAATCTTAGAGTTTTGTAAAATCAATTTCGGATTCAGAAAAGGTTTTTGAGATATTTGACACTTGATTTATTCTCATATTTATTAAATATTGAATTCCTCTTCTCGAAACGAATTTTACAGGAAAATGTAAATGCTCTTGCAATCATTTTTACAAAACTTCAAATTATCGGAATGAAAGTCATCACAACTACTTTATAAACTCTTCGAAATTTTACCTCTAATACATGAATGTTTGATGCATTAGAAAGGTAATATACCTACATTATACATTTAACAAGCATGCATTATCAGACATGAGCAATATCATAAGTTTTGTTTGTAAATGTTACACAAACTATTTTGTTCCAAGATCTTCCCGCCCTTAATATTCTAAATATCGAGACTTCTTGTATCGGAGGTGAAATTTCATTAAACTTCAAAAAAAAAATGTCTTCGGAAACATTATGAAGAAATATTTTTATTTATTGAATTTTTGTCCATTGAAACTTTTGGAAAACTTGAGCTCTTACCTTGTGCTTTGATTCTCTTGAAAACTTAGAGCTTCAGAATATCGGGTTAAGAATCTTCAGAGGTCTCTATTCAATTAATTTTGATCTTTCACTAGATTAACATGAATTTTTCTTTGGCTATCTTTGTGGTTGAAAGCTTGGATGTGTTTCAATCATAATTTTTCCAAATCCAAGTATTCATTCATATACATGAATTTCTAACTAAAGGGATATACGTTCTTCATGGTGTATGCACATGGAGTTCTTTTACACTTCTTGGCAATCTGCTTCACTAATAAGGAATTTGGAACAGATAAAGGTAATGGACCAATGATTAATTCATATTTTAATTCTCTTTTATTTTGAATTTCTCTCCATATTTATCATATAAATATTCAATTCCTCTTCATATACATCATTTCTACATTATTTGTGATTTTGAATCAACTTCAATATTTTGGGGCTGATATATATTTAGAATGGAAAAAGCAAACAGAACATACATTGTTGCAATTCATAAAGAAGCATATATTCATCCTCATTTCTGATGAATTTGATTTATTTTTTATTCCTTGAACATGAAACATTGTTTTCTTCAAGTTGTTCGCTTATTTTACTTTATATTTAATAAATAATGATTTTGGGTCAACAATATTTTAGTCAATTCAACTTCTTCATGCTTCTAATTCTAATTAAAGGAAGAAGTTATCATTTCTTGGAGAAATTGATACATATCAGGTAAAATTAAATGCAATTCTCGAATGGTAAGTTTCATGTGCCCACTTTCATTTATTTTGATTATTTCACATTTTGTTTCACTTTAGTTTTTTTAGTTTTTTATGATCTTGAAATATGTTTTTACAGGTGTTCATGAACCTTTCACACCTCTACCAGATCAGTTTTTAAGTTCATTCTCTTTTGTTCAGTTTTTTTGAGATCCTTAGGAGAAGCAGTAATGATGCTCATCGAATCCGCTAACTAGGGAGTTTCTGGACCTCTAGCCTGTTTCTTTAAGCATTACTTTTTATTAGAAAATGATTAAGATATTTTTTTGCGAGGTTTTGCTTTGAAATAAGAAAGCTTGTAGCAGACAGAGTCTTCTCATTTAGCATATTTTCTATCATCGCTGTTGTTCGTCCTCTACATTTTGAGAGCCTCATTTTTTATAACTCTGCACGAATAAAAAATTAAATATCAACATAGAAAGGAACATACATATTATTAGTTTATTTTATCTCCTTTGCTGAGAAATTTGTATAAGTAGTCTTGTTGGAGTTTATCTTTTAGATTTGTATTTTTATTTCACCTTTTGCCTTCTTCATTTTTATTTTTGTTCATTTCTTTTCTTACTTTAGTTAGGGAATTCTTTTCCTTTTTCTTTTGGTTTTGATTTGATTTTGGTGACTCTGCCATGATTTATGTGAAAGGAGTTTTTCTTACCTAACTACGATTAGCATACATGGGAAATATCTCAACTCTATATATTTAAGTGAATTTCATTTATCATTAAAGACATATCTTTATGGAACCATAAAACCATCTTGCTTTAAATATTTTTCATGGAGGAACACACATTCTTTCTTAGTGATTGAGTTTAATTTTTCAAGGAAAGAATTGGCTTGAGTTTAACACAATGAATCCCTTCCATCCCTCGAAATAAAAGCCTTTTATTGATAGTTGTAGGGAAAGAATTTGTAATCAACATTATGAATGTATTATGTTCATTAAGCATAAATATCTATTACCATCCCACCGCTTTCACTCAAATACATTTTAAACTAAAATATTGCAAATACGCTTATCAAAAGGGTGATTAAAAGAGGAAGAATGGGAAATACAAGTAAATTTTTCGGGGCTATGGACACTCCCTGGAAGTGGGACTAACCGTGTATGGCATAAAAGACAACTTTGTTAGGGTACTGTTCAGGCTCGCTGACAGAGAAGCGATGTCAGATACCACTCATGAAAATGGATATATTCTTTATCAAAAAACTCCTATCTGTACCTTCTTCTATCTTCCATACGAGGTAAATTTAAAATAGTTTTTTCCCAAATTTGGATTTACCACTTTTACTCAACTCTGTTTAAGTACTTATATTTACAAACTCATATTTCATAATCTATTTATGTGGGACCTATGGAAATATTTTACTGTTAGATAATTTCATGAACTCCATTATTTTAAACCTTTGGATAAATAACAATTCATTATCTTCAATCAAAAATAGCTGGTCCTTCTCCCATGTGTTGCCATTGTTGTAGGGAAAACTCAACAACCCACATTTTTGAATTATTTACTTCAAATAGTGGGGACCCTGCCTATTAATTTTTGGCTAAACACCATTTAGGATTTTTATTAAGTTAGCTGTCCTACAATTTTACCATTTTTCATTTTCAGCAGAATTCCATTGTGATCGTTTCATTGAATTCGACTTTTAGCAAGATTTCCATCGATACTTGTTTCGCCTCATTTGGTCAACCAATTTGTAAATGACACTCATTTGAATTTTTATAATTTTTGTCGCGAGGGTTAAAAAAATGTATAAAGTGTATAATATTTTAATTTTCACAATTAATATAGTTATTCATTGTAAATATTAACTCTTAGTTAATTTTTTTTAGTATTTTTTTCTTTCACTAACGGTCCAACAAAATGACCCAGCTAAATTGTACAACAGTTAAAAAACACATTTTGAATCTCGGTAATTTAATCCAATTTATTATTTTAAAACAAATTGCCAAGCCCAAAATCTCAAAATTGAAAAATAATTGTAATTCAATTTGTAGAATTATTAATTCCACATGAGCCCCACTTCTCATGAGATCTTTCCTTCCAAAAATCCCTAAATTAAAAAACCTAATTTAAAAAAGCCGAAATATGAAGTGTGATGCGATATTGCAATATTGCATATCACAAAAATCTTAAATGCCTCATTTAACACTTTACAATGAACGATTTATTTCTTTTATGCAATGAGGTATCGTTGGTTTAATATAAGATTTGGGTCACCTCCTTGTAACTCTCGTACCCACATCATTGTGACCTCACTCACCCTCCACCTCACCTCCTTATCCCTCCATTAACACTCTCACCTCCCTCCTACATTACTCCTATTCACGTGGCTTATGGCTTCTTCTTTGTTTATATACAAAATCAAAACATTATATAATATTATAATATATATTATATTTTAACTATAATTCGAATTATAATATTAATATAATATAATAATATTTTGAATTACTTATTAAATTCTTTTTAATTAGTTTTCTTGTTAATTAATTAAAGTTTCTAATTATAATTAATTAATATTAATTAAAAGATAGTATCAATTTAATTTAGGATTAGAATTTAATTTAAAAAATCTATTTTTACTTCTCATAATTTTGATAGTTTTGGCTCATTAACTTTGGAGGTTCATAAGTTAAGTTGTATTTGGCAAAACAAGGCTTGGGACAGTTCATTGGATAGATAAAATCACGGAGCAAAATTTATGAAGTGGTTGAAAGAGAAGATTTGATTATTTAATAGGTATAAAATTCAGCATAAGATCAAGCTCCAAATTTTTAAACAAAATCAATTTTATGAGTTTTATATTCTGCATTTTCATTTGTCCACAACTTCTTGTGAGTGTGGATCCGTTCATCTATGTTCTATGTGATGAATTAAATCCTCACAGGAATCAATAGAAAGATATGATTTATTTTTATTTATTTAATTAAGTTTGATTGGATATATTTTAATTCCAAATCTAGTATTTTGATTTTATTTTTGCATTTTAATTTAGTTTGGATTTGTTTTTTCAGGAAAGTAATTGTAGATGAGAGAATAAGCAAATATCAATCAATGATAATGTTGTAGCAAGAAAAGAGTCAGATTTTGGCCTAATGAAAATTAATGGAGCAAATTTATTCTTCAACAAACTTTCTTGTTGAGAATTCCTTTTGTAAATATTATAAATAATAGAATGTAGAATGTTGTAAGGGGCTTCTCTTCTCTGCAATTACGAAATTCTTAAAGGCACTATTGTAAAGATGATTTAGAATTATAGGGTAGAGGAGAGAAAACTCAAATCTGGGGATTATTGAAGATTTTCTTTTGCAATTCGAATTATGTATAGAGAACAGAGCTTGCACTATTGCAGCTTCAGTTTTAAAAGCAAAAGTTCAAGCATTGGAAAGGATTGTTGGAGATTAGAGCCAGAGCAATGGTTTTAATAAATTGGTATTTAAAATACTATTGTTTTAATACTAATTTCATTTTATAATAACAGATGCGATTTTCAGTCATATTTGTGCACTATTGTCTATGTGAATGATTTATTGCAATTATTTGTTGTTTATCCATGTTTTCTTATGTGCTGAATTCTGATTTATGAGTAACTACTTATTAAAAAATCAGCCTTTTAATTTTGTCTTAACAAACAATAATATTATGCGAACTACTTTCGTATATTATTATTTAATCATTCGAATTATCGATTTAACAATCAATATCATTTTGTGAACTACTTCCTAAATTTTTTTAATTTATTATCTCAGTTAAGAGGTTTTTGGCTACCTATGATTTGCAAGATTGGCAAGAACAAACACTGCAGGGGCCACATCAGAACCACTTTGGAATCCTAAGACCTAGCCTTCTTGGATTCAGAGAGGGATCTCTCTATATATATGTTTTCAAATGATATGTCTTTATATTTTTCTTTAAGATATTAGGCTAGTTATGAAATTATAAGGACTTGTTTGTTTTGGTTGAGTTAATTGATAGATTGACAGATCTGTGGTGTGACTAATTGAAGGGATGTTTCAACTGAATAGATAGACTATGAGAAAACATTGATCCATTGGGATATGGAGTCATAAAAGGATTTAATTGTTCATCAACTCTGCAAGGGTTTTCATAGGGCAAGCTAACTATATCAAGTGGATCTCTTAGATTAGGTTGTGATATGAAATAATAATAATTTGTGAAGGCAACAAAGTTATAGTCAGTTAAGAATCTTCTAGCTCTACTTAGACAAGAAAAGCCTTTTAAGGAAACTGTTTGAGGCAAACCAAAGGACAAGGAATACCATAGACTTATTTTTCCAGACTTTAATAAGAAAACCTTTAAGACAACAATCCAGCAATCCTAAGACTACTTTCAAATAAAACAAAACATTTAAGATAACAGTGAGAGCAGCTAAAGAGAAAATTGAAGCCTATATTCTTTAACTCAACACTCAAAATACCTTCAAAGAAACATTTTGAGCCAAACCAGAGGACATAGCATACCATAGACATCCCTGGTTTAGACTCTTCTAAGTATACTTCAAGAAAGGCCTTAAAAACAATATCTCAAGCTATACCAAAGGACAGGGCTCACCATAGACTTCTTTGGCTTGACTCTATTGAATCATAGACAGCAAGCTAGATGGAACTAGAGAGCAATTAAGAATTCTCCATTCAGACCTTGTAGAAGAAAAAATAAAGATAAAAAATGCAGACAAAAATAGGGTGCTAAAACAACATATCCTATTCTAAAATTTCTATTCTTTTATCAGAGAAATATGGAAATAATGGAAAACATAAGAAAAATAGTGAAAAATGAGGAAAACTTCACCATTAACATAGCTCAAGAATCCTATGAACGTGCTTGTATTACTGATGATCAAACCAGTTACATTAATCCATGTACAATAGCTCTCTACAAATTAGAGCTTTCGCAAATCCAACCTAGCAATCTTCAGCTAGCTCAGCAACAGAAATCAATCAAATAACCAACAACTAACCAACACTAAAAATGAAGCTCACATGCAGTATTTATATGCAAAAAATTAGGAGTTGGTGCTAAGCTAGGGTTTAAAATGTCATTTATTATAGAGTTAATGATTTTTGAACTTTGAGACCATACAAGGCCCAAGGAAAAAATATCTAAAGGTGTTTCTCTGAAATAATAACTCCTATTTTAACTTTTGAGTTAATTTCTGTGAAATGTTTGACTTTAAGGGTGTTTGAAATAACTTTACAGTAACCGTTGGTAGATGAAAAATATCTCTGACTGTGTGTAATAACTATTTGATATTTTATTGAAAGAAAACATGTTGTAGGTGACAAAATATCCTTTGAAGAAGTAACTACTTGGATTTAGTCATTCGAATCTGTTCTTTGGGTTTAATATGCCTCTGATTTATCATTAAACTCTGTTTTAGGCTTTAAACTCCGATTTATCCTTTATTTTTCTATTTCAATGTCTTTTCTTTGATTCTGACTTATTAATCATTTTGATTAATCTGTGTTAGCCCTTTAATCCTTCAATCTCTGTTGTCTGTCTTCATTATATTTAAGCTTTGCTTTATTTGGCTAACCCTTCATGATTGGTTTCTGATGCATGATTAGCCTTTAATCTTTATTGGCTTTATCACATTTCTCAGACTATCTTTCTTCTCACTGTGCTTTCTGTTTTTGTGTGTCTTTTGTGCAGGGATGCATTTCTTCTATGCTGGAGGGTTAAATAAGCGTCGATGATCATGTTTCATCGATGATTAATCTTGACATAGGGCCTCTGGTCCCTTCAAATTTAAATAAACTCTTTGGATCATCACCCAAACATTTAATTGGATGTTCTTGGACCATGGAAATGCATCTTATGCATTTTTTTGCCATTAAACCTGCACATAAAAAAAACAATTAGTTTTTAAAGCCTACGGGGAGGGTTTTATGCATTTTACAAGGTTTTTTGGGCTTTTTGCGGGGAAGAGAATGGTGTTATGGGCTTGGTTCAATAGGTGGAACCAACGAGAAGTTTAAAACGGAGGCGGAGGTATTTAAGTTTTAGCGCGAAAGGAAAGGTGGTTTTCGAAAAATAGGAGGTGGTTTTCGCACAGCTGAGGAGATAGTAATGGTATTTGGGGCGGGCATGGGATTCCATTCAGTAACATCGGGGGAATACTGCCCATATCGAAAATCTAAAAAGTGTTAACTTTTGCACTAAAATATTTACGATATGCATTGTGGGCCATCAGATCTTGAGGGAGGAGATCGATGGTGGTTAGGCGATCTAGGGTGATGAGCAGGCGAGCAGTGGGGTCTGGGTGTGGAGTGATGTGGTGGACTCTTTGTTGTTTATCAAGGGTTCAAAATATACATGAATTTTATGGTTTATAAGGTGGCGGGGTTTATTAAGCGGGCCCGATAAACAAAACAAAAGAAAATGCGCTTTTTGTTTTTATTTAGAGGAAATGGGTGGGGTTAGGGCCATATGAGCGTGAGGGTTAAAAATAAAAAGGGGCTCGGGTTTATAAAACAAAAGAGTCAGGGTTTTATATATTAAAAATAGGGTTTAATATATAAAAACAAAAGGACCCGAAAGTCTAATATATATATTTTTTTTAAATGTAAAAAGACATTTTTACATTGTTTTGATGAAGATAAAGGAAAAGGATGAAGGAAAGGGGTTTTATGAAGGGTTTTGAAAGGGGAAATGGGTTTTTAGAGGGGAAAGTGAGTGAATGAAAGTGTGGGTAGGAAGGGAGAGTGAAAATGAGAGAAACAAGCCCATGGTGAGTCTTTTTAGAGCAGCAAGGTAATTATTTGAAAGGGTAGAGATGAAATATAGTGAAAAAGAATTTTTGAGGATAATGAAGGCAGTGAGATTTCTAAAGATAGCTGATAGGAAAAGAATGCTATCTTTAGTTGCTTGTAGAAAATCAATAGTCATCTAGTGAACTCTGTAGAATATAGGAGGATAACGGTGGCTCTAGCTGGGGAGGGCAGCTCCTTTAGGAGGTGTGAAGAACCTCATAGATCAAATCTATAGAATAAGTAGACCAGTGCCTTGATTTTAACTTAACAGAACTCTTTCTTCAATTTATTGATTTGTTGCTTTTCTTTTGAAGCCGTGATCTTCAAAATCTGAAAAACATGATTGCTTCAACTCAACTTCTACGTACCCATCATACTTTTCGTAACATTTTTTCTTCATTGGGTGCATTTAGATTGGAAAACCCTTGGAATTATTTTCTTTTTGAAAAACAAGAAACTACCTACTTCTACACTTATATCATCCAAAAGCTCATATTAGGCTGATGAGCTTTTTATTCTCTACCTAATCTACTTATCTGTCAAGTTTAAACAATTTGACAGATTTTGATTCTGTATTCTATTTAACAAGAAATTAAAACATGATCAAATCAAGATTAGACAGTTTGATTTGTCATGAGCTGTGGCATTTTGTACAAGTCTGCACACAGAATTTATTTTACAGAAAGTAAAACTAAAAACTTTGAGGGCTGTAATTTGGAATGTGTTATGCATCCCTCTCTTCCTTTCTTGGTTCAGATCTAAACATTGGAACCAATATCTTTTCCTAATCTGATCTACTGATAAGCCAATTTTAAACAGTTTGGATAATCTTCATTAATTAATCTATCAACGTAAATTTAAAACTTGTTCAATCATGATTAGGCTGTATGACTAAATAGGACCCTTCTTTCCCAACAAGTAGTGGCACTTAGACTTGCACACTTTTAGGCATATTTTCTTTTTTGGTATGGGGCTGTACCTTTTCTTTAAACCTACCCTCTTTTTTTTTTTTTTGTCCCTTTTGTCAAAACAATTCTAAAATTAAAAAATATTCTCATAGTGCTTCCTTAGGATTCTAATTTCCTAAATCTTCATCAATGTTTACAAGGTATTGTTGAGATTTTCAGACTGATCACAACAATTTTTAGCTAATGATAAAGATGAAATATTTTCTTTATAATGCTCATAAAATACCTTGTGGAAATCCTTCAAGGAAAACAAACTACCAGGGTCTAGGCCTTCATAGCATTCCCTTGCTTCCCCTTCTAATGTTTGCATGAACATCCTCATGAGGCAATCCTCATGCCATTCAAACTTTAACCTCCATGTATGTATATGAAATTTGATGAGATGTAACAAGGGGTCATCAAATTTTTCATCTTGAAACATAGGCAGGTTTTTGCCCCAATTTATCCGAGGCATTTTGTGTGGGAATCCAGGGATGTGATCTCTGTTCATTGGAGCACACTTGCGTTGTATCCTTGGATTCATCTTTTTCAATCAGTCAGAGGAAAGGGTTACTTCATCCTTATAACCATCTAGATTCTCCTACCAGTGGAGTATTTAGGTCTATTGAGAGTTGTGGAGTCGCTAGGTGGAGGATTTTTACTTGTTTTATGGCTGATTTTTGTCCACCATCAGCAATTAGAAACCATTCTTGGCTAGCACTTGATTCATATAAGTTTAAAATGAGGTTTTATGAGTTTTTAAGTCTATGTTTTGCAGTTTATTACTCAATATTCCCCATTACGGTCGCCACTATGTTGGCTCCCTATGATTTACAAGATTGGAAAGAACAAACACTGTAGTGGCCACATCAGAACCACTTTGGAATCCTAGGACCTAGCCTTCCTGGATTCAGATAGGGATCTCTCTATATATGTGTTTTCAAATGATATGTATTTATACTTTTGTTTAAGATATTAGACTAGTTATGAAGTTCTAAGGACTTGTCTTTTTTGGTTGAGTTAATTGATAGATTGACAGATTTGTGGTGTGACTAATTGAAGGGATGTTTCAGCTGAATAGATAGACTATGAGAAAAAATTGATCCATTGGGATATGGAGTCATAAAAGGATTTAATTGTTCATCAAATCTACAAGGGTTTTCATAGGGAAAGCTAATTATATCAAGTGGATCTCTTAGATTAGGTTCTAATATGAAACAATAATAAGTTGCGAAGGCAGCAAAGTTATATTTAGTTAAGAATCTTCTAGCTCTACTTAGACAAGAAAAGCCTTTTAAGGTAATTGTTTGAGGCAAACCAAAGGATAGAGCATACCATAGACTTCTTTGGCCAGACTTTAATAAGCAAACCTTTAAGACAACAATCCAACAATCTTAAGACTACTTTCAGACAAAAGAAAACATTTAAGATAACAGTGAGAGCAGCGATAGAGCAAAATAAAGCCTATCTTCTTTAACTCAACACTCAAAAGACCTTCAAAGAACATTTTGAGGCAAACTAGAGGACAGGGCATACCATAGAATTCCCTGGTTTAGATTCTTCTAAGTATACTTCAAAGAAAGGCCTTAAAAACAATATCTCAAGCTATACCAAAGGATAGGGCTCACCATAGACTTCTTTGGCTTAGCTCTAGTGAATCATTTCTAAGACAACAAGCTAGATGGAACTGGAGATCAATTAAGAATTCTCCAATCAGACCTTGCAGAAGAAAACATAAAGATAAAGAATGCAAACAAAAATAGGGTGCTAACACAGCATATCCTATTCTAAAATTTTTGTTCTTTTATTAGAGAAATATGGACAGAATGGAAAACATAAGAAAAACAGTGACAAATGAGGAAAAAATCACCATTAACATATATCAAGAATACTGTGAACGTTTTTGTATCACTGATGATCAAACCAGTTACATTACTCCATGTACAATAGCTCTCTGCAACTTAGAGCTTTCTCAAATCCAGCCTAGCAATCTTTAGCTAGCTCAACAATGGAAATCAGTCAAATAACCACCAACTAACCAACATCAAAAATGAAGCTCACATGCAATATTTATTTGCAAAAAATGAGGAGGTGGTGCTAAGCTAGGGTTTAAAATGTCATTTATGACAAAGTTAATGATTTTTGACCTTTGAGACCATGCAAGGCCCAAGGAAAAAATATCTGAAGGTGTTTCTCTGAAATAATAACTCCTATCTTAACTTCCGAGTTAATTTCTGTGAATTGTTTGACTTTAAGGCTTTTGCAATAACTTTACAATAACTGCCGGTAGATGAAAAATATCTCTGATAGTGTGTAATAACTATTTGATATTTTATTGAAAGAAAACATGTCGTAGGTGATAAAATATCCTTTGAAGAAGTAACTTCTTGGATTTAGTCATTCGAATCTGTTCTTTGGGTTTAATATGCCTCTGATTTATCATTAAACTCTGTTTTAGGCTTTAAACTATGATTTATCCTTTATCTGTCTATTTCACCATCTTTTCTCTGATTTTTCCTTATTAATCCTTTTGATGAATCTGTCTTAACATTTTAATCCTTCAATCTCTGTTGTCTGTGTTCACTATCTTTAAGCTCTACTTTAGTTGGCTAGCCCTTCATGATTGGTCTATGATGCATGATTAGCCTTTAATCTTTATTGGCTTTATCACAGTCCTCGGATTGTCTTTCTTCTTATTGTGCTTTTTGTTTGTGTGTGTCTTCTGCGCAGGGACTGTGCTGGAGTGATAAATAATCATCGTTGATCATGTTTCATCGATGATTAATCTTGACATAGGGCATCTAGTCCCTTCAAATTTAAATCATATCTCTGAATAGTCACCCAGACATTTAATTGAATGTTCTTGGACCATTGGAATGCATATTATGCATTTTCTACCATTAAACCTACACATACAAACAAACAATTACTTTTTAAAGCCTGTGGGGAGGGTTTTCTATGTTTTACATGGTTTTTTGGGCTTTTTGCAGGGTGGAGAATGGTGTTCTGGGCTTGGTTCCATAGGTGGAACTAGCGCGAAGTTTAAAACGGAGGCGGAGGTATTTATGTTTTAGCGCGGAAGGAAAGGTGGTTTTCAAAAACCGGGAGGTGGTTTTTGCATGGTTGAGGAGGTGTTAATGGTATTTGGAGCAGGCATGCGATTCCATTTAGCAAACGCCACATGGCAGGTGAATACCGCCCATATCACAAATCTAAAAAACGTTAATTCCCGCGCTAAAATATTTTCGATATGCATCAAGGGCTGTCGGATTTCGAGGGTGGAGATCAATGGTGGTCGGACGATCTGGGGTGACGAGCAGGCAGAGCGGTGGGGTCTGGGTGTGAAGTGACGTGGCGAGCTCTTTTTCATGTAGCGGGGGTTCAAAATATACATGGGTTTTCTTGTTTAAACGATGGCAGGGTTTATTAAGTGAGCCCGGTAAACAAAACAAAAGCAAATGAGTTTATTAATTTTTTTTAGAGGAAAGGGGTGGGGTTAGGGTCATATGAGGGCGAGGGTTAGAAATAAAAAGTGGCTCGGGTTTATAAAACAAAAGAGTTAGGGTTTTTATATATTAAAAACAAGGTTTAATATATAAAAACAAAAGGACTCGAAAGTCTAATATTTTGTTTTAAAACAATGTAAAAAGGCATTTTTACAATATTTTGATGAAAATAAAGGAAAAGGATGAAGTTCATGGGTTCTATGAAGGGTTTTGAAAGGGGAAATTGGTCTTTAGAGGGGAAAATGAGTGAATGAAAATGTGGGTAGGGAGAGAAAGTGAAAATGAGAGAAACAAACCCATGGTGAGTCTTTTTAAAGCAACAAGGTAATTCTTTGAAGGGGCAGAGATGAAATATAGTGAAAAATATTTTTTGAGGATATGAAGGCAGTGAGATTTCTAAAGATAACTCATAGGAAAAGAATGTTATCTTTAGTTGCTTGTAGAAAGTCAATAGTCATCTAGTGAACTCTGTAGAATGCAGGAGGATAACAGAGGTATCTGAATAAATGTGCTTTGGCATTCATAATGTCAGTTAATTGAACTACTTCATTAGCTTGATATTCATTATAAGCCAGACATATTTAAATTTCAATCATTTAAACATCTTGCTCTCGATTAGGTTAGATCTATATCTTCCTAATTGAGATAGGATTAGCATATTTTTCCTTTTTCTTGCATTTTAGAATAATTTTTCATGTAGATTTAATTCTACATTCCTAGAAATCCTCTTCCCAAAGAGGAAAACTTTAGTTGTGGCTTGGCTTAGCCTTAGATCATCTTAAGGATCACCTTCTTGCCTGATCAGCAAGAGGGATGATCTGATGTCTCTTCTCCATTCGTGGATGAAAGTCATATTTTAAGCCATTGGAGATGGAGAGAAGGTAATTGGACCTAGTTTAACTATTTGGAACCACCATTTCAACAGAAAAGGAGCCGCTTTAAGGTCCAGACCGGGTGGTCTCCATTATAGTTTTGTAGGCAGAGAATTTCGAGCCCTCAACAGGTTCCCATCCTAATCTATCTACTTTCATTATTCAATTTCTTGGGTTATATTTGGCCCCTCTCACTCCTACATTGTCACCCTCATTTCCCTCTGATATTATCCTACTCTTGCTCTTGTTCTTGTGTATCTACCATGTTAAGAAAAAGAGCTAGGTCCCACAAGGGTGCCACCTATTATGTTCCCCATAGAAGGTCCCATGGTTTCTAGTGAATTGAATCATCCACCAACATTTATCACTTCCAAAACCCTCATGATATTCAAGTTGAGCTCGAGGAGGTAGAAAAAGATATTGTTGGGGAGATATGTATTGTTTATTAGATATATATATATATTGAGGACTAGGCCCCTAACACTAGTCATACCAATGGAAGACACAACCAATACATGTAAAAGGTTGACCTGTATTACGAGATGAAGATGTTGCTAGGATGAGTTTTGCTGGATGACAATGATGTGAATGGGGGAATTATTTTAGTGTTCGATGAGATTTAGCTAGATACATAAACCAGTGCCTCTAAATAATTGACTATGAACTCAACCTTATGCTTAATCCAGGCGTTGCTTTGGTCAATGACAAAACACTTGTTGAATTTGCAGAGGTTTGTTGTTACACCAAAACCCGCAGGTGTTGGTAAACTTTCAAACCTATAACTAGGATCTTCAGAGTGGGATATATATAACTCAAAGGATTATTACCCTATCTTACCAATTACCTAACAAAGTACTTGGAAAGTTCTCAATTAAAAGAAAGAAAAAAGAAAAAACTAGCAATGTAATTGTTAGTAACTTATTGGATTTTTATTAGATAATTTATTTTGATTATTTTGCAAAGGAATTAGTTTTAAAAAAATATTTTAAACATTTTGAAAGTGAATTAGGAGTAAAATTATATTTTAGAAAATGTATTTTCAAATAAATCTAAACTATAATTAAATTTTATCATCAATTTATTATTATTATCATTTTTTATTTTATTAAAATAAATAAATAAATTATTATGTTTAGTTAACAAATATTATATTTAAATAAATATGCTTTACTTATTTTCAAAAGAATATCGAGCATGATAGTGTATAATAGTATAGAATATTATGACTGCGTCTTACAATGAGTAGCGTATTGCTGGTGAACATTTCAATCCAGTCAAGTGGGTTCAAGTAGTTGCTATATGATGAAAGACCGCACTACAAAATTTGTTGGATCATCTAGAAAATGTTGTCACAACTACTTAATTATAGATAGATTCTTGCAAATTAGACTCACATGTTGCCTTTGCCTCTACTTAGGGTTACAACAAACATAAAACACGAGTATCCACTTCCACACGAGTACCCAATTTTAAGAAGATGATCTAAAATTGGTTTATATTATTTAAAGACCAAGAGCGAAGTATATGTCAAATGGGTGGAGATACATTGAATTAGCATATAAAGGGACGTGATATTATAATGGATACATGTCGCTGCTGCTTAGAACAAGTGTAAGAGGAGTTTTATAATTTTAGTAACACTCGGGCACCTCATCCAATGGCATTGGAAGTGGTACGAATCTCACACCTCAAGTTCACTTCTTAACACACCAGCCTTTTCTAATACAGGAAGTCGTAGGATAGCCGATTTAAGGAATGGTGTGACTTTCTAATACAGGAAGTCGTATGCTTTTTCATATATATATATATATATGTTAAAAAAAAATGGACAAGTGTCTTTATATGAGAGCGTAGAGGGTACCTAAGAACTTGTGAGGAAAAAAAGAACTTTTGGAGTTATATTGTTGTGAGTATAACTGGCCTACTGAAATAAAGGTTGATAGGGGTATGAAGCTTTTGGTTGGTTGGGTGTGAACATGTTGATCAAAGTGATATGAAACTGTGGAAACAAGAGATCCAAGGTGTTACTCAATTTATAGAGAGGAGGACGAGTCTTAGGCCCCAAAGTATAGTGGTAGTAACTGGAATTGAGGGCATGTCATGCAAGTATGAGAATGACCGAGCTGTTGATTCTTCTTGTTAAAAAATGAATTATTAGGGTTTTAATAAAATTAAAAAGAAAGAAAATTTCTATATATAGAGATGTGAAATAAATATAAATAATATTATAAAGAATTAGCATGGATCCATCTTTGTTTTGGATCTATTAAACATGGATAGGAATCAAATCTCTCAAAGTACAAAATTTTCATCAAGTTAGGCTAGCCAAAAGTCAGTGGCGAGGATTTGATCCACCCATGGAAAGAGGGGTTTGAACATGGGTGATTCTGCCTAACCACGCAAGCTAAACTCAATTGAATAAAAAAATTTAAATATTTTTTTTTGTTGACTTGACTCATGAGGAATTTGAATCTTGAATCTCATCATTTATATAACATGATAATCACTAATTAAATTAGCTCTCATAGACTAAAATAATATATACTAATGTTATCTACTAATTAAATTCTTACACATAATTAACTATGTAAGTAATATAAGATGCTTATACAACTTCAAATTTCTTTTGCCATAAATTTTCATACACATGCATTTATTTGAAATAAAATTCACTCCTATATTACTATACACATTCTATAACCATTACACTATTAAAAAAAAATACTTTTAATTTTTTTAATAAAAAATAAAAATATTATATATATATATATATATATATATATATATATATATATATATATATATATATATATATATAATGTCAACTCCGTTATTATCCCCCTATCTTATTAATTTCCTAGCAAAGTATTTGAGAAGTTTTAATTGTCTCAATTAAAAGGAAAAAAATAAACTAGTAATAGAATTGTTAATAACTTGACCGGATTGTTATTACATAACTTTGCCAAAGACTTAGTTGCCAAACAATTTATTTCAAGCATTTTGTAAGTGAACTGAGAGTAAATTATGTTTTAGAAAATGTATTTTTAAATAATTTTAAACTATAATTAAATTTTGTCGATCATTTTATTATTATTAGTTTTATTAAAAATTTAATAAATTAAAAATAAATAAGTATTACATTTAATTAAAAAATATTATATTTAAATAAATATGATTTACTTATTTTCCCGTACGATAGCTTTAAAAAAGAATATCTAGCATGAAAGAGTGCATAATAGTATAGAATATTATGACCGCGTCTTACAGCGAGTAAGGTATTGCTGGTCAACTTTTGAATCCATTCATGTATAGTTGCGAATATATGATGAAAGACCGCTCTACAAAATTTGTTGGATCATTTAGAAAATGTTGTCAGAACTTCTTAATTATAGATAGATTCTTGCAAATCAGACTTACATGTTGCCTTTGCGTGTACTTAGGGTTACAACAAACATAAAACACGAGTATCCACTTCCACACGAGTACCCAATTTTAAAAAGATGATTTAAAATTAGTTTATATTATTTAACGACCAAGAAAACTTATTTCCTGATGTATTAGCCATCAATTTAAATTCTTTAAATTTGTTCTTAGGATTTAAAGACCATGAACGAAGTATGCGGATGATCTAAAATTGGTTTATATTATTTAACGACCAAGAGCGAAGTAAATGTCAAATGGGTGGAGGAGATACATTGAATTAGCATAGAAAGAGAAGGCGCGTGATATTATAATTGATGCATGTCGCTGCTGCTTAGAACAAGTGTCAGAGGAGTTTTATAATTTTAGTAACACTCACGAACCTCATCCAATGGCATTGAAAGTGGTACGAATCTCACACCTCCTTTAGGGTGGCCGATTCAAGGAATGGTATGAATAATGCCCCCTTCATTCTGACTTGAGTCAATTAACATCTTATGGATTTCTCCACAACTTGTTATTGGAGATTCAATCCTTAACACCCTCCAACGTTCCCTTGGATCCCGACCACTGTGTTATCTTATTTCAACGTCATAGAAATCCTCCGCATATTTCTGTTCATTGTTGTTTATTTAAAAGTTCACGATTTTCCAATTAAAATTTCCATTTTTGAAATTTAAATAAAATAAAAGATAAATATTATATAATTATGTATCAAATCTTTCGGTAAAAATTACATTGGACACAAATTTTTCCAATGTGATTTTCACCGAAAGATTTGATACATAATTTATGAATCATAGAAGTCAAATTCCTAAAATATGATATAAATTACAACCATATATTTAATACTAAACAATAATAATCTAATTGAACATTAAATTTTGATTTAATAATATTTAATAATTAAAGTTTGTCACAAATTTATTTGTTTATTCGTCCTTCAAGAATCACTTAAGACATGGAGAGGATTATAAGAATTTAAAGTTATTTTATTTCAAAGCATTAATATGTCAATTTACAAGACTTGAATTTAGATGGGAGGATAATAATTATTTTATCAAATCATCTAAACTAAACCAAATTGACTATCTATCTATATATCTATATATATACTATGTAAATTAAAATTATCATGATTCAGATTTATAAATATTTCAAAACTTCATGTTAAAATTTAATTAATAAATATATAAAAATTGAATATTTATGTTAAACATTTAATTAAAATAAGAATAAGAGATGTAAAATACAGTTTGAGTGAGTCTGGTTAAGAGCATGTGTTTCCTCCTAAGAAGTCACAAGTTCAAACACACCAGTCTTTCTAATATAGGAAGTCGTAGGCGGCAGATTCAAGGAATGGTATGAATCATGCCCCCTTCATTTTCACTTAAGAGTCTGACAATTAACATCTTATGGATTTCTCCACAACTTGTTATTGGAGATTCAGTCTTTTTCCTTTTTCAACTGGGATATTTACGCAGAGTTGTTTACCGACTCAACAGAATAGCTGAGATTATAGTTTCTTGCTTGAACCCTATGTTCATCATTGCTTTTTTAATTACAACAATATATTTAATATTAAACAATATTAACATAATTGAAATTTTGATTAAATAATATTTAATGGTTAAAGTTTGTTATAAATTTATTTATTTATTTTTTTTAGAAGGAAAGAAATCAACTTTAGAGTGAGGTTGTTGGTTGTGTTTAACCTAGAATGGAAGAGATGTTGGAATGTTGTACTTATCTTGTTATGTAAATATTTTGACTCCATATAATTACATAAAAAAAAAAATTAAATAAAATTGAAGTAAAAGATAGATATAATCTAAAGAGTATAAATTTACTTAGAACATCAATACGTGAACTTAGGAGACTTGAATTTAGGTGGGGAGGATAACAACTATTCCATGAGACCACCTAAACTAAACTAAATTGCCAATAAATATCTATATATATATATATATATTAATTAAAATCATGATGATTTAGATTCATAGCCATGATATTTCTAAACTCTATATTTAAAATATAGTTAATAAACATATAAACAGTGAATATTTATGTTAAAATTTTATATATATATATATATATATATATATATATATATATATATCTTAGGAGGCTACTAATTTTAGAGAATTCAAATCTCTAAATGTGAATATCTTTTGTGAATTTTTTTTATATATATTGAAATATTAATCCCTCTCTACTTCTGGTAGAGGAGGATTAAGATAGATTATGTAAAATTAAATAATCATTTGATAAAGATGATGATTGTCCACTATAGTTGATATGATCTATTAAACCTTAAGAACTCAAGATATTACTTGGAATTCTTTAGAATTTTATATCTATGCTCAAAAAGTGTTAAGAGAATCATTCTAAGATCACTATAGTTTTGTTGAGTTAAAAGGTTAAGAAAGTTGATAGTGTGACAAATATTTTGAAAAATAAATAAAATGTGTGATATCCCCAAACTTGGAGTTTTATATTGTAAATATGTATGTGTTAATTGTGTTTATTATTTGACTTTAAGGTACTCAAAAACTAGGTGATTAGTGTTGTATAACTTATAAATATTTAATGTAAATATGTGCTCATATGTTAATAAAATAAAGGAATATGGAGATTAATGTTGAAGCTACACTTAGGTGAAAGAGATAAAGCTACAAGTTAATCATAGAAGGTAATTTCTCTATTTATTAAGTCTTGTCACCTTGTGGATGAGATGGAGGTAGTTACCAACTACCAACTGTTTTGGTAGAGGGAGCATGGATTTTGTCTTTTGCTAGCAGAGAATTCATCTAGTGGAAGAACTAGTTGAGAGACAAAAAGTGACAAAGAAAAATAAGAACATAGAACAAATAACTTGTAGACCTCAGTGCTCAAGGGGGACCCTTTTGAAGAAAGGAGTCAAAGTTGGGTGGAGCTAGCCAACTCTAGTCTTAGTTTCCAGATTTTTATTTTTTCAAAGAACTTTTTATTATGTGATTTTTTTTATGAAGCTGTAAGATGTTTACTATCGAAATTCTATATAATAGAAAACAAAATATTTCTGAATATGAGGGGTCATGTAGTAACATTTTTATGTGGAGAATTCTATTCATAAATATAATATTTTAATGTCAAATATGCATATATTATATAAAATGCCATAAAATAAAATCAAAAACTTATAGTAGAAATATTTCATTAGTGTTTTCTTCAACATCAACATATATTTATATTAACTCCAAATCTACTGAGAGTTGTGAAAAATCAAATATCTCTAGCTGCAAACCTTTCCTCAATTTTTGCACAATTTTTTTTGTTTTTTGTTTCTAAACTTCAAATCTACTCAAAGCTCAGAAAAAACAAATATCTCTAGATGTAAACTTTTCCTAGCAAGTCTTGCACTAAAAAAATGTTTGCTTCTTTAGAAATTTGATCACTCCTAGAGCTTGGTTAATTTAGAGTTAAGATGTATCTATATTGGTAGAGTTCACTATGTAATTTGCAAATAGTAAAACCTACTATAAAATGGAATTGAGTCTACTTTCTTATTTTATGTCTAAATTTAAATCTAAGTTTAAAATTAATTTATATTTAATTTTTTAAATATTTTTATGTATAAGTAAAAATATATCTAAAAAAATTTAATTCTTTCTATTAAATAATTCAAGTTTAAAATAAATTTAAGCTAGTTTATTTTTTTATACATATTATTTACATTACTATAATATATAATACCTTGTTATTTTCACAATAAAACACTTTGTCATTCTATATAATTTCAATATAATAAATTAATTTTAAACTCACACATAGGAGTGGGTTTCATTTTTTGCAAATTACTTAGTGAATTCTAGTACCACAAATCCATCCTAACTCTAAATGTACCAAGAGTCCAGAGAGATCAAATAGGTTTACATCTTGAGAGATTTGATTCATATTTTACACTTTAAAATGTTAATGCGTGGCCCCTCATATTCATAAATAGAAAACATATATGCATAGGATATAATTTTTCTCTCTCTCTTAATAGTGGGAAAACCTACGACAACTCAATTGGCAAACCAATAATGAGGACACAAATCATTCATTGGGTGTTATATGTGAATGCACACTAGCTCATCATTGTTATTCAAGGAAAACCCACCACCTCTAAGGAAAAAGACTTTCACTCTTGCTAAATGCTTCTAGGTCTTAGAGTATTAACGAGTCTCCTTAAATCTCACTAAGATGAATTGTTAACTAAGCACACACACACACACACACACACACACATATTAAATTATTTGATTTATGATTCACATTGAGTTTATTTTGTTATTAATATATTTAGATTTGAAATATTAAACATCACATTATATTAATAATATTATTTTTACATGTTATCTTATAATTTTATATTAAATAGCCAACATATTATATATTTATTTCATATAATTTTTTTTAAATTTTAATTAATTTTAATTTTATATATAGTTAAAATAAAATTAAAATTTTTATTTAAAAAAAATATTATTTTTTATTATTATTTTGTTAATTTGTTAATATAAATAATAATAATAATATTTTTTTTTTTGTAAGCTTCGTAGTACCTTTTTATTATGCAAAATATATAGGGCAGATTGTCATACAAGAAAAAACAAATATAGTGACCTCAACCTGCCCATAGGAAACCAAGTCTGTTGGCCACCATTGAGTTAAACGCATACCAAAAACAAAAACCAAGTCTGTTGGCCACCATTGAGTTAAACGCATACCAAAAACAAAATTTTCATATCCTGCTACTTATAGCATTAAGAACTGCAGTATGTCCATAATATTTACAAATAAAACTAGTTAAACTAACAAAGTCCAAAATTATAGAAATCTAAAATAGTTAACCAGAAAGATCTACAGAAACTGGAGCATTAGCAGTGGTACCCAACACCTGCGGACTGCTTTGAGTGATTTGCAACTGCTTTTCTATCTTACCAACCCTGTCATTCAGCTGTATCTGAGCTTTGAACATGGCATGCATATCCATCTTCATTTGTTGCAGTTCAAACAGAACTGAAGAGTTAAGACTCTTTTCCTCTTGACATGCCATAACGTTGGCAAGAAGGAATTTCATCTTCCAGTAAGTCTTCACTGACTGTTGAAAGAGGGAGACTCGACCCTGAGTACTGCCTGGATCAGTTATGAAATCCATTTGAGAAAGTTGAGCTTCCATGTCCTCATCCTCACTGTCTGTTTGAATTTCCCACCCATGAGTTTTTTTTTTAATGTTAGCCAGATTCCCTGATTCATATACCTGAGCAATATCTTGCAACACTTTTGCATTAGACTTCCTACCCCTCCTACTCCCGCCAACCTCTAGATAAGGCTACCTACTGCGATTTTCCTTCATGGGTTTCCCTTTAACCATATTGGAAATAGTAGAACTTGAAAGGAAGCCTGTGGGCAGAATTAAGTCAGAAACATGATATAATAAAAGTGAAGATATATCCTTTGCAGCGAACCCAGCGCGCATAGCCTTACAGCGAAGACTGTCATGTAAATTAACCAGGAAACAACACATAAAGAAATCATAGAGAATATTAATCCATTGTCGCGTCAGAAGAGAAGTATGCTGCCCAAAAAAGATAACAAGAGAGCCTCACTCTGAGACAAAGCCAACTACAGTATGAAAGACAACAACCGAAACCATACCAGTGCCAATTGAAAGAAAACGATGACCATGCCTGCTTATGAAACCAAGCCCGACAAACAGGACAAAGAGCATTACCCCAACTGAGTAAGGGTGAACAAGATGCAATGTACAAAACCCAGCACACATGTAGAGAAGAAAGAGATTGCCGAATTCAAAAAAAGGCCCATGAGAAGGTTTAACATTAACAATTGAAGAGGCAAGACAGTCAACTAGGAACCCAAACAGAAGGAGCAGGTACCGCAGATACAGTGGTTCAGAAGAGACTTGACAACCCTGAAAATTATTTAACGAAAAAAGAACAAGATGAGTCTAGAGAACAAACAAACTAGGGGGACTACGGAAATGAGTGTCAATATGTACAAATCCCATGTTCCCTGTGCGAAACCACCTTGAAAAAGCAATATAGTACTCCTCTAACCATGGAAGAAGGGTTGTATCATACAGAATAACTAGAGATAAAAATGAAAATCGAAGACAGGGCATGAAAGGCAGAAGTGCTATGACATACCACGACCAGCATCCACCCTAACTCCGGAGAATTCGCGTCAAGTCTGGATCAATCACCTGCTGAAGAACGCCAATGCAAGAACTAGATGAGGAGTAAATGGTAATGAAAATGAAACGAGCAATAAAACTCCTCAACCATCGCACATAACCTTGCATTAACTCATCTGACAGTCGGTGGGTGCGATGAACTGGCTGGCACATGCAATTCAATGTGAGAAGTGGAGCGTTGCCGCCGGAGGAATACCTCCATAATAATCACACAAGGGACTATAAGACATCCACCACGTGGATGCACATGATCTGAATCATCAGTTTGGCACCCCGATCGGGGGTGAACAAGATCGGTCTCTATCCACGATACACTGCAAAGGATATAATTCCACAACCCGAGCCTGGTGAGAGTGATTAATATCAAGATGTCTGGTTATATTCTTACATGCCCAATTCGCCAAATAATTCGCTGCCTCATTCCCTTCCCGGCGTACATGAGTGCAGATGACAGATCCTATCTGGATAAGAAGATTACCAATATCTTCAACAAGTTTGGCTGTTCTCTAGCTCTTACTTATTTTCTGCCATGGATTGCCTTGTTGGAGTTTTTTCAAAATACCAACTACCATTGCAGAATCCCCCTCAACAACTAGTCTTTGGTAACCTTCCCGGATTGCAATAATTAAACCCTGTTTTAAAGCCATCAATTCAGCTTCATTATTGGTAACATAACCCATAGGATAAGAATAAATACGACAGACCTTACTAAAATAATCTCTGATTATTCTGCCTATCCCTGCCTGCCCGGGATTCCCTTTAGAGGCCCCATTAAAATTTAATTTCAGAAAACACTGCAGTGGGGGAGTGAACGTCGATGAAATGGAATTCAGATTTGATTGAACCTTCCATAAGGAAGCATCGAGCATTTGAGGTGTCAGATTTAGAGTAGCCAAGATTCGTGTCCCCCTAGCTGTTACTGACCAGTCATCATCTGCCCAGCGTTCCACCAGAATTGTTTCCCTGATATTTTCGACAATAGTGTTCTAGAGTTCAGGGACTTGTTTTTCAACACCTCTGAAAATTCAAGAATTTCGCTCTTTCCATACTCCCCAAAGCAGAAATCCTAAAGACAATCTCCAGGCCCTATTCACCACCTCACTCTTATAGCCGCCACTTCGCGAGGTGCAGATAGTGGTATTAACATTGCTGATATAACTATTTTTAAACATAATGTTACAGGATAATATCATCATAATACTAAATTGTAAAACTAAGACAACACTAACTCTACGTCAAATGTATAAATTGTAATTAAATACACTAAGGAATTACCAATGTAATAGTTACCATGTCAAATAAAGCTGACTAAATAAAAAAATTTACAAAAATAACATCCACTCACAAGAAAAGAAATTTGATAAAATTCAAATGAAATTGGGATTTTTAATGATTTGTTTAAATTAAACGTCTCTACTGCAAATTAATATGTGTAATGCATGCATAAAAAGTCCTATAATGTACTAGCATAAAAACCTCTCGTTTCCCAACTCGGGGGAAGTGCAGCAATCTCTAAGTATCTGTTGAAAATGGGTCTCATGGAGTAGCAATCTCCAAGGATCCGTTTAAAATGAGTCCCCTAATAAGGGAGCAATCGGAAGGATGGGAGATGGAAATCCTCTCCGTATTATTATGCCAAAGAAAAGCCCACCCCATCCCTTTCCTCTGATGATGGTCAGTTCTCATGCCTTCATCTTATGAAGCAGCACTCGATGAAGTAGCAAATGTATCCGTTCGTTCATTGACCAGAATCTGTTGCGAAAGCCACTCCATCATCCATCAAAATCTGTTGATAGCGGCACTCCACACTACAGAATGCTTTGTCACCTCTGTAATATTCAGCAAACACAGAATGAGACTAGCTTTTGAGAATAGGAAAATATAATCAATTCAATGTGATTCTCAAAGATTTAAAGCAATGATATGATTATTAAAACAGACCTGTACATGTAGATGTCCTTCCCATGGTTCAATTTCCGTTTGCAGAGATAGCAAGCGCTGAGAAAATGGGCAACGGGAAACACTGCAACATTTGAATGGCCCCTAGCTGGCGACGCGATATCTCGTACTTCATTTTGTGTTTGAACTGGATATTGCACGATTTCACGCTCTATTCCGCGAGGAGTATACATGGTTTTTGTGCTCGATTTTGAACCATGGGATATAACACAAGTATAGCTCTCTGAATGCTCCATTCCAGTTTGATGGGTAGTTGTTTTAAATCCGTGTGGAGAACCAATCGATATTCCCTCGCTTTGCTGCTTGGGAGAACTCAACTGGGAATATAAGCTGTTTTGATGCCAATGACTGAGCGCATCTCCAGAAAATGTGTTGATATCCAGTGAAGAAGTTGGACTTTTTGCCTGCTCTGAATCTGAGGACTCCCTTGGATTGAAAGCTATGGAGGTTCTAGGAGCATTGCTGAACGTTTGCTTGTCTTCTGGCCAGTCTTTGCTGGGTGATGTAAAGTGAAACATCATCTCTTCACTACTATCCTCTCTCTTTTATCTGATGCTACAAATGACTCACACTTCAACCCTTGCTCAACACGCTCTGTTCAATTGAAAAATAAAATGCCATTCACACCCAAACACTCCTTGTACACCAGGCTTCATCCACAGTCACCTACAACTTTGGGTGCACTCTTCCACAAAATGAGTAGAACTCGAAAATTGTAACGGATCTACCGCAATAAAGAAGACCTCACACTACAAGCCTGGAATAAGCCTCCCTGCACCTGGTGAATATGCTTGTATTGATCCTAGGACAGAGCTGAAATGGTTGTTCTATAAATACAAAGTTGGATGCATAACCAGGAGCTAAACTCCTCAAAGCACCTGACTACAGCCTCACTTCAAAGGGGGATTTCCAAAACTTCTTGTTGACAAGGCTCACAAATTCACAAGCTTGTGTCTGATCAGAAACAATGGCAATCAGAAAATTGACTGGAAATCTTTCCCAATATTAATCTGCTCAAATACTAGCAAACCAACAAGTATCCCAAACATTCTTAAATTCTGCCCCCAAAACTAACTCAAAGACAACAAATTTTTCCTCCTTAAAAAACAATTCCCAAAACCACTATGCAGAAAACCGGGTATGAACAACACCCACATTACCCAAATGAATCTGTGGATACCCAAATGCAGTAAACCAGGAATGAGAAGCACCGACATATCCACAACTATCTCTGCTATTCCCTAAACTCATTCAAACTCCACTTGGCATTGATCTAACACGAATAAGATTACAACCACACTCGACTAAGGAGGCCTTTTGTTGTTTGCTCCAAATGAGATGAATACATTGCCTCTTTTCAATTCATTCTTCAGTATACGATGTTGTCTTCATATTAAGTGGTTCAATGCCTTTCTCTTTTGTTATTTGCTCCAAATGCGATGAACATACCCCTCGTTTCAGTTACGATGTTGTTTTCGGATGCAGTGGTTCGATGCAACGTTTCAATCGGGACGGTTCATGGTTGAGTTCATTGAATATGTTTACATACCCATTTGCATCCTGGATGATTTAGAAACTTACTGAGCAATAATAGAAAAGAATACGACAACTGGTGATATAAATGGAGGTGAACCACAGTATATCTGCGAGATATGATGGATTTTCACAACCAAACATATGTTGGACAAGAATATTTTTTGATGATGTATTTTTACCGTAATGATCAATTTTACATATTTTTCGTGGCATTGATATTTAAAACCTCAATATTTAAATGTATAATAATTAGATAGTTCATGTTTCTTATTTTATTTGCTCTTGGTTAGTAATTAAAGGTTTATGGCTACATACAAATATTAATGTCAAAGGAAAAAATGTTATAAACAAAAGGCAAAAGGCTTTCATAACTTATGGTGCAATATAATCACTTGTGTTTTTTTTTTTTCGGAATTTATCCTAACAAAATTACAATGCAATCATTCATATTTAGAGACTCATAATTTCAAAAAAAATAATTTTCCATAAGTTTCTTTTATTATGGATTGTGTTTTTAATAATATACTAGTTTATTTTAGTTACTTAGTTTTGTTTTTCTGTGTAATAGAAAATATAATTTTCAAATAAAAATACTTTTAATTCAATTAATGTTTTCTAAACACAAATTAGTGAATAACTTTTCTCTAAGATTGATTTCTTCAATCTTTGTACAATATGCTAATTTAGTGTTACCCTAACCTATGGTTAATAAGTTATATATTTTTTAATAGTGAGAAAAACTAATGAAACCTTTTTCTTTTTTCACTAGTAAAACTCCTATTCCATATGCACCATCTCCTTTATGCACATTGCTCAAGGGCAGACACAAGGCCAATGATGTTGGAACCATTTCCAAATAAACAATTATAGCACTCAAGGTGTTGACTATTGGGCTTAAGGCACTTTAGACACTCAAAGTCTAAATACATAGTCAACTAAACATCTAAAATATATTAGAAGCTAAATTAACATAAACCTTTAAAGATCATGAGAGAATTAAGATATTAGAAAATAAACAAGGGCACACTATAAAGAGTTACACCATACACACAAATTTTACTTTAGAAAGCTTAAACTGGGAAAAACAATGGACCTTTGAGCTTCACTTCTCTAATATTCTCAAGTAACATTCCAACCAATTATAATGAATGTCGACCTTGGTCACACCCAAAATCAACACATTCATATATCGCCCATTCTTTATCAATTGTGAAGATTCATGATACATTAGCGCCTCTCGTCAACCTTACATCATGTTTTATTTATAGGTATAGAAACCCCTAATTTGAAGCATCTCAAATCTGTATGAGTGGGTTATAACACCGCAATGTGAATCACCAAACCATAATATACATGTACATGTAACATTTAGGGCATTGAGCCAAAATGTTGAATAGGTTGGTGAACCAGAATTCTATTGAGACCTAAATGACACTAAATGTATAGATATGTGTAGGCCAGTGGGTGAAGGTATTGATATGTTTAAGGGTGGTATGCCTATGTAATGGGTCAAAGGACCTTTATTGTTAGGCTAGTGAGATGAATTCCATTGAGGCATGTATTTCTATGTATGTATAATGTATTAGGAGTGTAGGCTAGCGTACTTATGAGTTTAAGGCTAGAGCACCTCAAGCTAGTGATATTGTGTGATGATCATGCTAGTGATCCTAGCTGACATGGCATTTAGTAGACTTGAGAGAGTATGGGGGGCCAAGACTGCACGAAAAAAATTTCTATGATATGAAGTTATATTATAAAATTATAGTACAATAGTATAATATAAAGTAAAGGGGATGCCAATTCTATAAAAGTTAGAGTGTTTCCCCTATTTAGGGGACAATAAAAAAAAGGGACAAGTGTCCCTAGATGAGAACCTAAAGGGTACCTAATAACTCATGAGGAAAAATGGAACTTTGAGAGCTATAGTGTTGTGAGTATGTCTGGTTTGCTGAAATAAGGGTTGATGGGGGGTGTGAGCTTGTTGGTTGGAGCCTGTAAATTTTGGTACTTTAGCTGCTTGAGGACCTAAAGACCTTTGAGTGTAGTATGACTCATGGAGATGCAATGTTGCGAGTATTGTTTACCACCTAAGATAGACAACTGGAGCACTGGCACATCCAAAGGGACTACAAGAGCAAAGAAGGGGGTGCACTACATGGGTGTGGGGCTAATAGGTGATGTGAGATTGCTAGTTGGAGGTTGTGAGGTTTGTTACATTGGCCCTATTATGTTTGGTATGACCTAGCTTGAGAATTTTATGCCAAGTGGAGTCATGGCCATAGCTTGGGAGTGATCGACTATTGAGATAAATAGAGTAGCATAGTCTATGGTTAGGAGGAACGTATGAGGTATGCAACCAACTGGAAAAATTAATAGATAAGTGATCGAAACCTGTTGTATATAGTTTCCTTGATTTTCTTGGCATGTATTTCATTTTATTTTTATTTGGTTATTGTTATTATGGCTTCACTGTGCACATGGATTTATGCTCTCGTTAAGTTATGTATGTGTGTTTTAGTTTCCCTGGACAATGTTGAAAATTTATTTGACTGGCGTCGCCCAAAGGGAAGGTTGGGGACATCACAAGTGGTATCAAATCCCAATAGTCAACACTAGGTCCACTTGAGCCAAAGCTAGAATGTGAAATGAGATTTACAAATTATATAAACCAACTATTTGTGAAAATATTTCAACAAAGGGTGGTTTTCCATTAAGAATTTACCTAGATAATAATAATAATTTAGATGCAATCATGGTAGACATTAAGACATGATTTCTTGTTGTCTAAGGGTGACAGAAATTATCTAACAATGAATAGATTGAACTCGAGAACCCATGGAAGTACCACATCTAGTTTTCTTGAAAAATGTAAAAAAATAACCATTAGAGGGAAGCAAAGGAAGATCTTAACATATTTTATTTTTCAAACCAAACTTACATATGGATTCTACAATGTTGTGTCAGCATGAATGCTCTGCTGGAGGGGAAAATGGATTTTTGAAAATGCATCGAAAGTGTTTGAAAAATATGTGAATGAAACAATGTATCATGGAATGCAATTATTCTATGTTATTTTTAAAATGGAGATGGAAATGATGCTTTTCATCGTTTCTCTAATAAGCAACAAGAAGGATCATCTCTGTAATATGCAACAAGCATGGTGGAAGTCTTCCATTTTTTATGTTGAAAGTGTCATCAAAGCTTGTGCATACCTAAAAGATTTGGAACTAAGTATATAGATCCATGTGTACACCAGTAATATTCAAATTGTGTGGAATGATTCTGTATGGAGTACCCTTGTTTACTTGTACAGTAAATTTGGTAGCACCATTATAGATCCATCTTAACCATGGATCTAGCAGGAGCCGAGAGAGATAAAATTTTTGGAGGTGCAAACCTATTTTAGAGTGCCAACATTTAATAAAATTTTTTCACTTTGACATATCTAATGCCGTAGGAAACTGTTAGACGTGTGATTAAAATAGATCTACACTAGTTCTATATCTATAGACACGTAGACAATGTAATTTTTCATTGTTTAAATTGCATTTTTTAATGTATAAATGGATTCTAACTTCTTGAAAATTCATGTCTTCATAATTTTCTTGGGAACTTGGATTGTGTACATTACACAATATTTCAATTGCTTTATATAATTTATACATAGTTTTTTTAATCATATATAATATATACATTGTTGAAATTTAAATATTTACTTAATATGGGAATTGAAATGTTTTATTTATTGACTTCATTGTCTACATTAAAATGAATTTTATTATATATATATATATATATATATATATATATATATATGGGTGAAAATGTGAAGTTGGGTTACACTTTTTGCCCTTTTTTGAGAAAAAACTTTCATTTTTTTTTGTTCTTCAACTTTCTGCAAGCTAAAACAATTTTTTTGTGTAGAATTTCATTTTGCGATAAAAATACAAGTTGTCAGAAATTTTGTTAGCTTTCTATTACTTATTTTTTGGAATTTTTTATACACATTTGATATGTCAACTTAGCGTTTCTTTGAGTGTGTGTTTATTAACAATCAACAGATTCACAAAAAGTCATGTTAATACGCAATGCTGTATTCTTTGAAAATTTTTGTTTTTGAGAAACAAAATGTGTAACAACAATCTAGACAAAGTCTACTTCGGTTTCGTCATATTTACAAAGCCAATGGATGCATATCATAATTACTAGAATTTTTTGAACTGGTCCAAATGAAAAAATGCATATTTTGAATAGGTTTCGTGACACAAGAAATTTCTTAACATATAAGTTATAAACTAAAAATCTAAAAGCTACCCATTAGAGACGACATACCAATGTAATGTACCATAATTTTTTCAATTTTTTTTACAATGTACTTTGGAAGATACAAAATTTTGATTTCACTGAATCACAATGACCTTCAGAAATTGTTTGCATCCGTTTTATTACAAAATTAATTAAAATTAGTAAATATTTATGAAATTCTATGAAAGTTATATTTCCTGAAAGTAGATTCAATTCTGAAAATTCTTGTCTTGGTTCTGACAGTTAATTCAGAATGTTTCATGGAGTTTAATCAGTCTAAAGTTGTAGAAACATATTCAGGGCTTGGCTCTGCGTATTTGGTGACGCGTTAGTTCGGCCGAACTCTTAAACAAAGTTTGGCCAAAATTTTACCTAACTTTCCATCGGCCGGAAAGTATCGTCGAGCCCCTCGAAAAAAACATTTCGCGGCAATATAAATTGGCGTGAAATCATTCATTATTTTCGCATATTTTCGCATGTTTGGTCTGATTTTACAGAAGTCTTGATTTGATTATGCAAAGAATTGTTTTGGGTTTAAGGACTTTTCTTGGAGGTACATTCAAAGGACTTTTCTTTGAGACACATTATTTTTATACATTTGATCTGATTTTGCAAGGAATTGTTTTGGGTTTAAAGAATTTTATTGGAGGTACATTAAAAAAACATTTTTGAAGACTTTTCTTGGAGGTACATTCAAAAGACATTTCTTGGAGGTATGTGATACAGTTTTTTGGGCTTCATTTTTTTTTTTTTTCAAGTATGGATTTGAGCTTAATTTCAAAAGGACATTTTTTGGTTTTGGGTTGAAGTAAATATTTTATAATGATTTTTTAAAATGAGTTTTTGTGTAACTTTTTAAATGAAATTTTTTTGTAGGACTTGGAAGGAAATATTTTGAACTTCGTTTCATTTTTATAAGACATTTTTTTCTTGAATTTTTTAAAGTAAGTGTTTTGGATTGGAGTATGTATTTTTGGCAAAAATTTTAAAATTAGTTTTTTTTAAATTAAATCTTTTGTGATGTTTTTTTTAATTGAGTTTTTGTCTAAATTTTTGAAGGAAATTTTTTTAACTTCATACTCTATTATCATGGGAAATCGAAGGAATTGTACGAGAAAATATGATCGAAAAAGAGACCATGAGAAACATAGAGAAGAGACAAGACAATCTCGCAAAATAAAGATAGAAGCACTCTCAAATATTGAAGGGGAAAATCAACCTCAACTAGAAGTTGAAATAGGTATATAAAGGTAAATATTATGATTTTGATATATTTAAAATTTTCCTAGTGTAAAATGTGAAGTTTGATTTTTATTTGATGAACTAATTTGAAAAATATTTTGCAATGTAAACAGAGAGAGATATTCCTCAAAACATTGATGATAAGATACAAAATTTTGAAAGAGAAAGTGAAAGATATATTGAACCAATGATTGAAGATGGTGAAAATTTTAAAAGAAATTCAAGTGAAGAAATTGAATCACAAGGTATGTACATATATATATATATATATATATATATATATATATATATATATTGAACACATGCACGTATTATTGAAATTATACATATATTTATTAGTTTAGTTATTTATTGAATATGTAAACTTATTATGTACTATTCATTCGAATATGTACAGATAAAATCAATGTCAATGATGAGATGTTAGAAAATGTTGACACTCACACATATGGAGATAAAAAAGCTGACCATTATATACGATATCGTGTTAACCACATTTTTGAGAAGTATTTCATAAAGGAAAATGTGACAGTTCAAGCCCAAATGTTGAAAGGTCTCCTATCATTAAGGAAATTAAAAGAAGCTACGACTTTATTGGGTATTCGAAAATCAACCAAAGATAAAAAAAAAATGAAGGAAAATGTGATACAAAATATAAATAGTGCTATAAATTCAATTAGAAGATCTAGACAGAAAAATGTTTCAGTTGTACGTAGAGAAATACATATGGTAGTGGTTTCATCAAGTACTAAAGAGAATCGCTTGGTAAAATATATGGCACGAGCATTAGGAACCTCACGAAAAAATTTGCACAAACATCGGAAATTTCGGTTGCAAATAGATGTAAATGATGAACTCGCTTGTTGGAGAGCTATTTGTAGGCAACCATACAAAGATAGACTTGGAGAAAATGTTAAAAAAATAATATATGAATATTGGAAGAACAATTCGCGTGTTTCGCCAACTGCAAGGCATGTGATGTGAAGAAGAATAGCACGAAATCAGTACGAAGAACATGAAAAACATTTCTTGGAAACCACTCAGATAGAGTTGTTCAACAAGTTCAAAGAAGAGAATCATGAAATTCATGTTTCAATCAGTGCTTTTGTTCAACAAAAACCATGGTATGTAAAACCTATCACCGTACGCGACACTTGTTTTTGTCGTTATCATGTGGAATTTGAGTTATATTATGACACATTCCTTGATTTTGGTAGAACATTATGGAAGGATTCACCTCCTCCTTCCACTACCCGTGATTTCATATCTCAAATTCTATGTGAAAGAGAAAGCGATGAACTATTTTACAAAAGAAATGTGTTGGTGGTAAAAAATGCGATGATTGTGGAAATTTGACTAAATTTCAAAACAAATATCGTACTGATATAAATGATCAATCATTTTCCAACATGAAATTGAAATGGAAGAGATATGAATATATCCATACATCGATTCAAGGTGAAAATAGTGTTAAAAGAATTGAATTACGAGAAGAAGAAATTTTTGTGATAGACTTTTTGAGAAAGTTTGAGGCAGAAATTTACAAATACACCAAGAATTCCCATAGAGCTCGATGGCAAGACTTGCAATTCAAAAAATACTGTGAATTTTTTCCACCAGGGACCATTTTGTTAGTAATTGATTTTGCAGAAAACTACACATTTTTTCCACAAAAAGAAATTCAGAGTGAATACTATCATTATGACCAAGTCTCCATGCTCATCCATATTCTATATAGACATGCTGAACAAAACTTCGATCATATACAAAGCACCAGTGAAAATCGACATATTATTAAACAATATCACTTTTATATCAATGACGATCGTACAGATGATACATATTTTGTACAACATTGTTTTGGAAAAAATTATGATTCCTTGAAAAATCATGGAATAACATTCAATGAACATTGGATATGGTCAGACAGATTCGCAAGTCAATTTAAATCTGCACGATCATTCTTTTGGTTGAGTTGTCTTCATAAGAAAACCTGCATTAAACATTGTTGGAATTTCTTTGAGACTGGCCATGGAAAATGAGAACATGATGGTGTAGGGGCATGCAGAAAACGAGCACTTCGAAGATATCAAATGAACCCCTCTGCAAGTCGACTTGTGGATGCGAAAGAAGTTGTTCAATGGTGCATCTCTACTCTAAGCCATGAGACTAACCAATCAAGGGAAGTGCGAAGGTACATTCAATTTAATTTTTATTGGATATCTAATTTTAAACAGTGTACATTTATCACAATGATTATCTTTGATTGTATTTTGATATCATATTTACATTCTTCTTTAAATTTTCCTTATAAAGGTTTTTTTGGCATATTGGGATCGAAGACGTAGATAGATCAATTGGAAATGACATTGAAACAATAAAAGGGTCTTGAAAATTGCATTCAATTAAAACAAAGTCATCCAGAAATGTGTTTGCATTGGATAAAAGAAAATATTCTCGTTTTTGTCATGTTTGCATAGACAACACAAAATCCAATGACGTTTGTGAAAACAAAATGTATGTAAAAGATTGGAAACATACAGAGTTAAATACAAAGGGAAAAATTTTTGTTGCAATGTTTGAAGAAATGCAATCATAGGAGACTACAATATCATCCAATGGTCATCGAGTTTTTGATCTTGTTAGAGAAGGTAACATTTGAATTTCTTTCTAATGATAAAGATCTAGAAATAAATTTGAATATGTATAATTTTGTTAAGTTTGCTTTATTGTGCAGGAGATGTTTTTGCTATAATTGCACCTACTGAAAACAATGAAAATGTGAACTATTATTTGATGCATTGCACTGAACGAAAAATAGAAATTATTAGAAGACTATAATGATCACGGATTTCGATATGAAAGAGGATCTATTACACTGAAAGGTTATTTTTCAAGCAAAGTAATCAAAGTGGGGATTTTTTTTACTTTGAAGACTATGAACTTGATTTAATAAGTTGTCAATATGGTCACTTGGTGTGTGCAGCACACATAAAGTTGATCGAGGTTCAATCAAAGAAAAAAACGAAAATTAAGAAATGGAAAATGTCAAAATCCGATCATGAACAGATTATTGAAGATGGCATTCCATTGGAATTTTTTTGATTGAACTACCCAACAATTTATTCTCTTTGGATTATATGTTCTAGAACATCCAGTACTCAATTAAAAATTGAGTTGCCTTGTTATGTTATCTGTGCAAGTGATTGCACATGTACAAATTGTTTTGGTACATGCAACACTCTAGTATCAACTGAAAGTAGCTTTTCTATACATGCATTGATGAAAAATGTTGCATGTATTGGATATATATATATATATGTTCTAGAATGCAATTAACTGTTCAAGTAGTTTTACTATGTGCATTGATGAAAAATTTTTCACGTACTCAATATATATGTTCTAGAATGAAATTAACTGAAAGTATTTTTTCTATGTGCATTGATGAAAAATGTTGCATGTACTGGATATATACAAGAACTCAATGCACGCCCAGTTTTTATTGTGGGATTTTTTGGTAAAAAGTATCTACAATGTAAATAAATCATCCACAGTATAATTTTGTATGAAGATTCCTTTTAGACAAGAGACTCAGAGCACTTCTCTGACTTTTGGTAGGATTTGACCCACATCTCTATTCCTGATTGAAAATCTAGTACAAATTTTTTTTGTCCAATGGTCGAATATGTTCTATGTGCATTGATGAAAAATGTTGTGCATGTATATATGTGTGTGTGTGTGTGTGTGTTTTAGAATGCAATTAATTTTTCAAGTAGTTTTCCCATGTGCATTGATGAGAAATGTTTCACGTACTGAATATATATGTTCTAGAATGCAATTAAATGAATGTCATCAATTTACCAATTTATAAATCAACAAGGCTACCTAGTTGAGTGAATTAATGACATTGACTCCAATTCAACAAACATATATCTACTTCTTATATTTCCAATCAAAATCAAAGGGATTTATATGGGAAAGAGGCAGAACATATAGCCCATGAACTATTTTTTAGAGGTCAATGAAGGTATCATCATGTGGGAAAATGTTTCAAGAACACTTGATTGTACTTAAAAGTAGTCTTAATATTGTTTTTGATCTCTACATACTACATACTATTTTTTGAGTGAAAAAAAATTCCAATGAAAAGAACATAGCTTTTCAATCCAACTAACCATATCAATTGAGATCTATTTCAAAAAAAAGTAAAAAAAACCAAAAAGCCAACAAAATAACATCCTTGGTTGTTATTTTTATTGAAATAACTAAATCATATTAAGGATTCTCTTCATTAAAATTGTTTTTCGATGGATAATCCTTAAAATATGATTTTGCTATTCCAACAAAAATGACAACCACGAATGTTATTTTGCTGACATGTTTTGTGGCATGTTAACTTTTCTTTACTCTTTTTTCAATTAGAGCTCAATTGATATGGTTAGTTGCATTGAAAAGCTATGTTCTTCCCATTGGAAATTTTTTCACTCAAACAAGAGAAGAGTATGTAGAGATCAAAAGAAATCTTAAGATGCCAAATGTACTTCAACCATCCAAAACTTGAATTTTAAAAACTTTTTGATTATATCAAAACAAATTACTTCACATGTCATGCCAATTATAGTTCAACTATCCAATAAAAACATTAAACATTTAACATTATATCACATGCCAAATGTAGATTGAAATGGTATCCAAAACTTAGTTTTAAAAACTTTTTGATTATATCACAACATTACTTCACATGCCTAATGTACTTCAACCATCCAAAACTTGAGTTTTAAAAACTTTTTGATTATATATCACAACATTACTTCACATTCCATGCCAATTGTAGTTCAACTATCCAATAAAAACATTTAACATTATATCACATGCCAAATGTAGATTGAAACCATCCAAAACTTGAGTTTTAAAAACTTTTTGATTATATCACAACATTACTTCACATGCCATGCCAATTATAGTTCAACTATCCAATAAAAATATTTAACATTATATCACATGCCAAATGTAGATTGAAACCATCCAAAACTTAACTTTTAATTTAACAAAAAATTATAGATCACAACATTACTTCACATGCCAAATGTACTTCAAGCATACAAAACATAAATTTTAAAAACAAAACAAATAATAACACATCATTACATAACATGCCAAATGTAGTTCAGAAGCAAAACAAAACTTAAATTTAAAAAACAAAACAAATAATAACACATCATTACATAACATGCCAAATGTAGTTCAGAAGCAAAACATTAATTTATAGATGACCACATTACTAGTAGTTCAATTATCCAAAACTTAAAAGTTTTAAAAACCAAACAAATTATATAACAACATTACTTCACATTCACATGCCAGAAGTACTAAAACCATCCAAAACTTAACTTTCTGGAACAAAACAAATTATATTAACACTGCAATAAAATATTTCCAAAAATTGTAGATCTCACAAGTATCAAGTATCAAGTTATATATATATATATATATATATATATATATATGACAGTGCATCTAGATAATATATAAAAAAGTAAATTTAAGACTATCTAAATCTTGAAATCAAATCTACAAATCATGTCCATCAAATAGAGATGGATGTAGTGTCTTTCCGATCAGAGTCTCAATCCGCGTGCTATCATGCGAAGCATGTGAAACCTGTACACAATGCACATGTACAAACATTAAAATTTTATGTTTTAAAAATGAGTGAGAATATATATAGAACTTCATGTAAAAAAAAAAATATAAAAAAAAATCATGCAATACCTCATGAGGTTCCCTCTCTATTTGTTCCCCTGCTACAAGTCCCCCCATGGGAACATCTCCAATAGTAAACTATACAATATACATGTACAATTATATATATTAAAAAATTTCAGATGAAAATGCACGTGTACATATATAAACTTATTTTCAATAATATTAAAAAAAAAGTTAGACAACTTGTTCAAATGGTTGAAATGGTGTGGATGTTCCTATATCCATCGCTAGAGTCCATGGATTAAAGAAATCTTCTATAGAAACCTAAAATTCAAAATTTTAAAAGTATAAAATAACTCAAGATCAAGATCTCAATTTATAATAAAACTTAAATAAACTTCAATTTATAAATTATAACTTTTAAAAAAACATATATATATTTAAAAGTGAAAAATTTAATACTTCTGCAAGTGAATTTGGGACATCTCGTAAGAGAGGCTCCAAAAGAAAATCTCCAAAAACCTAAAATTCAAAAAAATTAAAATAACTCAAGATATAGATATATATATCTCAATTTTTAATGGAACTTTTTGAGGTGGAATATATATATATAACTTAAACATAAATTTTAAAGTGAAAAATTGTCCATACTTGTTGTGGATGTGGCACATCTCCTAAGGAAGTAGAAGGTACATCTCCCAAGGAAGAAGAAGGTACCGCCATCCCAAAAACATCGGACGGAATCAGAATCTGTTAAAACATTTTATTATTATATATGTACATGTACATGTGTGCACAATTATTTATTTTAAAAATATCACTTAAAAAACACTAACATTTTTCAACATATCTTGATGGTGAGACCCATCTTCATTGTTTGAACCAGAGGCCCCGAACGTGATATTAACATTTTCGTCATTCATCATGCGTGACAACTGCAAATGGTGTTTTAACATATAATGATACATTTTTGTTAGATTAATTTAAAAATAAATAAATGTATACATGTACATACACATGTATTTATTACAAAGTGTACACATGTATATGTTAAAATAATTGAACCCTAAGGTCATTAACACATATTGTTCCCATGCCCTCTTCCTCATGAAGAATTAGGTCTTGCCAAATGACAATTCTTTGTATATATTCTGAGATCTTCAACATTCATGTTGTCAATCTCTTCATCTGTACAATACAAAAAATTGGCACGTGCATTCTCACGTGCTCTTTGTCGATTTAAACAAACATTGACTCCACCCAATCCACTTTTAACATTGTCAATGATGGCATCCCTTGTTTCTCAACTTATTTGAGAAGTCACATCTATCTTTGACCACAAAGTTCCGACCCGAAAGGTTGACTCACCAATGGCAGCTCAGGGTGAGGCAACTCCATATCTTGCCTAGCGCCCCTATGGTCACATAATCGACCTTTCCCCGGACCAAAAAATTTTGACGGAAGGTCATTGTAATTGAGTTTCATTTCCAAAAAAAAATTTACTTAAATTTCTTTTGTAAAATAAATAGAAACCTCGTAGTTCCATGGGAGCCGTCAATAGGCCGCAAGGTGCCTATCATACAAATAGTGAGCTATATTAGGGTGTTTGAAATATTGCACCTTCATCATTTTTATTTTTGGTCTTCCTTGAAATTAAACATTGACTTTGACATTTCTTTTGTAACTCTTTGTTTTACATCCTCTCATTTATCGGGATACATTACTGTTTCCTTTCTCTTTCTCATGAGCTCTACAAATGTATCAGTCGTTGGCCCAAGATTTTTGTACACATTTGCTAGTTTTCCCAATGAATGTGTAACTATTTCGAGGCTTTATCGACTCTCAACAGGTAGAGTCAAAGCCACGAGATCTCTCCGCAATTTTGCATGAAGTTGTTGACACCTTTCTAAGGTGCATTGCACCATGTTTCTTTCCCATGGTATATCAGAAATATCGGCCTGATAAGTTGTGGTGGGTAGACAACCTTCTTCTTGAGTGTAGTGTTCTGCCCTGCATCTATTTTGACCAACATTTAGAGCATTTTCAGCCTTTGCATCAATATATATAATTTTGTATATTAAAAAAAACACATGTAAAAAAATTTGTACAAATTCAATGAAACAAATATTGAAATTGATGGCAACCTCGACGTGGTTGGTTAGCATCTTCTCCACCCTGAAACTGTTGAGAACCATAACGACCCTCTTGAGAACCAGCACCACTAGCTGTTGATTGGCCTCCAGGGGAATAAATATCACCACCTTCACGTAACCTGCTACCACTTATTGATGGCACTCTAAGGGGATTTGAACCACCACCAACCTCTCAAGATGAGAGAGAAGCTTCATAAAAAAATACGAATTTATAATCAATTGAAAAATGCATGCATACGTATAAAGACATGTGTACATATTCATTGATTAAATTTTGTTAAAAACATACCACTACTGGGTGAAACATAGGCATCCATGGATGGAGTAGAGACCCTTCTCTTCTTATTAGCTCCTAAAAAATAAAAAATGAAACTTATTAACAACTAATTTAACTCACAAAGTTGATAAAAAACCAATTCCATATGTGTACACATGTATGGAGATTTAAGATTATATTTAAATTTACCATGAACAGCTCTCTATCCCTAATCCCCCCCTCTCATATAGATATGGGATTCTATTGATCTTCGTCATTCATACTTCATGATATATATATCTACGATGTAAATTTACAATTAATTTTTTAAATAACTAATTTAAATTACATTCAAAATAAATTTCAGAAAATTAATGTAATTAAGTGTAAACAAATTATGTAAAACACAGCTTTCAAAGCACTAATTGATGTGTGAAACTCAATTTAAACAAAAAAAAGTTATAAAAATGATAAGTTCACAAAATTGTGTTTTACATGGTGGGAGAACACTTGGTATAAAATTGAAAAAAACACATTGTCATTAAAAAAGAAGTGAAACTCCATTTAAACAAACTCCATTTAAACAAAAAATTGTTGAAGTCCCCGCATTTTAATTTCATAGAAATGTGAAGTTCACCACTTGTTGCAAATGTGAAGTTCGCCAAGTTGCACTTTACATGGTGTGGTGGGAGCACACTTGGTATATAATTGAAAAAATCACATGATCATTAAAAAAGACGCATTTATAAGTACACAACACACACATATCCAAGATATGTTACAATGTCGATCAATAAATTTTGAAGGAGAGCTTTTCAACACTAATTCATCTTTGAGAGATGAATCTTGAATTTTTGAAGAATAGCGTCTCAAAACTAATTCATATTTGAGAGATGAATCTTGAATCTTTGAAGAAGAGTGTCTCAAAACTAATTCTTCTTTCAGAGATGAATCTTGCATTGGCATTGCCCCGGATAATTCTAATTCATCTATTAATTCATATTTGATAGATGAATCCTGAATTTTCATTGCCCCACGCAATAACTCAGCAAAAATCTTATTCACATTTGTACAATGCCTTATACTAAAAAATTGAAATTGGATAACAATATTGTTTGCTATTCCATGCAGTTCTTTTAACCTCTCCTTCTTAACTTAGTACACGCGATTCATCTGGTTGCACACAAGTTCAGAATTGGTGAAAAATACAATTCCATTTGATCCATACTCCATCGTTGTTCCCAAGACTTCTATCAATCCAATATAATATGCCTCATTGTTTGTTGTTCTTCCTGGTATATTCATTTTCCTTTGGACGACTTTGCTAGTCGCAATATTGGAAAGCACATATGTAATGACTACTTTCCCTGGATTGGGATAGCAAGAATATTCTATGCATAATTTCCATTATTCAACCATATTTAATGGTTTTCTTATCCCTAAAAAAAAAAATTCAATAAAAATATATATATTAAATTGAGATTTATTGCAAATACATGGGAGAAATGAAAAACTTATATTTAGATCTATTCTAGAGATTGATTGTAGGGGCATTTACTAGATATGTCACCTTTCATAAAAGATGAGATCTAGAGGCTATTTGGCCCTTTACAGATTCTGCCTATAGAACTACCATGGATATGAAAATGAAAAACTTCTAATTAGATCTATTCTATAGATTTAATGTAGGGGCATTTACTCTTAGGTTAAAACCTATGTTTTGTATCAAATCACTTTTGGTTTCAATGGGAAACTTTTATGGCTAATTTTTGTTTTACATGTTGAATATAAAAGGTTTTCTCTCTCTCATTGTTTGAGACCATGGATATGAAAATGAAAAACTATGTACTTGGTTAAAACCTATGTTTTGTATCAAATTACTTTTTGTTTCTAAATACTATATACATGTTGAATGTAGGGGCATTTAGATCTATTCCAGAGATTAACTGTAGGGGCATTTACTAGATATGTCACCTTTCATAAAAGATGATATCCAGAGGCTATCTGGCCCTTTACAGACTCTGCCTATAGAACTACCATGGATATGAAAATGAAAAACTTCTAATTAGATCTATTCTAGAGATTGAATGTAGGGGCATTTACTAGATTAGGTTAAAACTTATGTTTTGTATCAAATCACTTTTGGCTTCAATGGGAAACTTTTATGGCTAATTTGTGTTTTACATGTTGAATATAAAAGGTTTTCTCTCTCTCATTGTTTGAGACAATGGATATGAAAATGAAAAACTATATACTTGGTTAAAACCTATTTTTTGTATCAAATTACTTTTTGTTTCTAAACACTATATATACAAATTGAATATAAAAGGTTTTTTTCTCTCTCATTGTTTGAGACCATGGATATGAAAATGAAAAACTTATATTTAGACCTATTCTAGAGATGTGGCTAATTTGTGTTTTATATACATTGAATATAATAGGTATTTTCTCTCATTGTTTAAGACCATGGATATGAAAATGAAAAACTTCTATTTAAAACTATTCTAGAGATTGACTGTAGGGGAATTTACTCTTAGGTTAAAACCTATGTTTTGTATCAAATCACTTTTGGTTTCAGTGGGAAACTTTTATGGCTAATTTGTGTTTTACATGTTGAACATAAAAGGTTTTTTTCTCTCTCATTGTTTGAGACCATGGATATGAAAATGAAAAAATTCTATTTATATCTATTCTAGAGATATGGCTAATTTTTGTTTTACATAAATTAAATATAAAAGGTTTTTTCTCTCATTGTTTGAGACCATGGATATGAAAATGAAAAACTTCTATTTAAAACTATTCCAGAGATTGACTGTAGGGGCATTTACTCTTAGGTTAAAACCTATGTTTTGTATCAAATCACTTTTGGTTTCAATGGGAAACTTTTATGGCTAATTTTTGTTTTACATGTTGAATATAAAAGGTTTTTTTTCTCTTTCATTGTTTGAGACCATGGATATGAAAATGAAAAACTTCTATTTAGATATATTCTAGAGATATGGCTAATTTGTGTTTTACATACATTGAATATAAAAGGTTTTTTCTCTCATTGTTTGAGGCCATGGATATGAAAATGAAAAACTTCTATATTTAAAACTATTCGAGAGATTGATTGACTTGTAGGGGCATTTACTCTTAGGTTAAAACCTATGTTTTGTATCAAATCACTTATGGTTTCAATGGAAAACTTTTATGGCGAATTTGTGGTTTACATGTTGAATGTAAAAGGTTTTTTTCTCTCATTGTTTGAGACCATGGATATGAAAATGAAAAACTTCTATTTAGATCTATTCTAGAGATATGGCTAATTTGTGTTTTACATACATTGAATATAAAAGGTTTTTTCTCTCATTATTTGAGACCATGGATATGAAAATGAAAAACTTCTATATTTAAAACTATTCGAGAGATTGATTGACTTGTAGGGGCATTTACTCTTAGGTTAAAACCTATGTTTTGTATCAAATCACTTATGGTTTCAATGGGAAACTTTTATGGCTAATTTGTGTTTTACATGTTGAATATAAAAAGGTTTTTTCTCTCTCTCATTGTTTGAGACCATGGATATGAAAATGAAAAACTTCTATTTAGATCTATTCTAGAGATATGGCTAATTTGTGTTTTACATGTTGAATATAAAAGGTTTTTTCTCTCTCATTGTTTGAGAGGTCATGGATATGAAAATGAAAAACTTCTATTTAAAACTATTCCAGAGATTGACTGTAGGGGCATTTACTCTTAGGTTAAAACCTATGTTTTGTATCAAATCACTTTTGCTTTCAATGGGAAACTTTATGGCTAATTTTTGTTTTACATGTTGAATATAAAAGGTTTTTTCTCTCTCATTGTTTGAGACCATGGATATGAAAACGAAAAAATTATATTTAGATCTATTCCAAAGATTTACTGTAGGGGCATTTACTGGATGTGTCACCTATCATAAAAGATGAGATCCAGAGGCTACCTGGCCCTTTACAGACTTTGCCTATAGAACTTGTAGAAGTTAACACTACTTGTCACAACTATACCCTATCAAAGGTGTAGAAGACCTGTGGAATCACTCAAACTACTTTACATAGACATAAGGTTTTATAAGAATGCATAATAATGCATGTGTTTTACATTGAATATTTTTCATTTTCTTAAGAATCTATTTTCAAAACAATTAACTATATAATTGGTTAAAACCTATATGTTTTGTATCAAATTAATTTTTTCCTCTAAATACTATGTTTTTTACATTGAATATTTTTCATTTTATTAAAAATCTATTTGAAACAATTTTAAACTATATAAGGTTAAAACCTATGTTTTGTATCAAATCACTTATGGTTTCAGTGGGAAAATTTTATGGCTAATTTTTGTTTTACATGTTGAATATAAAAGGTTTTTTTCTCTCTCATTGTTTGAGACCATGGATATGAAAATGAAAAACTTCTATTTAGATCTATTCCAGAGATATGGCTAATTTGTGTTTTACATGTTGAATATAAAAGGTTTTTTCTCTCTCATTGTTTGAGAGGTCATGGATATGAAAATGAAAAAATTTATCTTTAAAACTATTCCAGAGATTGATTGTAGGGTCATTTACTCTTAGGTTAAAACCTATATTTTGTACCAAATAACTTTTTGTTTCAATGAAAATTTTTTATGGTTAATTTGTGTTTTACATGTTGAATATAAAAGGTTTTTTTCTCTCTCATTGTTTGAGACCATGGATGTGAAAATGAAAAACTTCTATTTAGATCTATTCCAGAGATTGAATGTAGGGGCATTTACTGGATATGTCACCTTTCATAAAATATGAGATCCAAAGGCTATCTGGCCCTTTACAAACTCTGCCTATAGAACTATCAAATCACTTTTGGTTTCAATGGTTTGTTTATTGGCTAATGTGTTCTTATCAAATCAATTGGTTGCAAGTTATGTGCAAATAATGGATGAGGAATGAGGTGATGTTGATCATAACCTTTACATCTATATGATAGGAAGCTTGATATACATAAGAAGGTTTAGACTAGATATTAATTTGGAATTTATATTAGTTGGAATATTTCAACGTAACAGAGTCATCTATTACCAACAAACATATATTAAGATACAAGTGAAAGAGACTACAAACAATTGACTATAGTACCCAAAAGGTGAGAAATTTACATTGACAACATAGAGAGATTCAACTAGGCTTGTGTGGATGACATGAAAAGTACAAGTGGACAATGTATAATTCTACTTAGAAGAGTCTTTGGTTGCATGTTTAAGCAAGAAAGAGTCATTACTTGGACAATGTATAATTCTACTTAGAAGAGTCTTTGGTTGCATGGTTAAGCAAGAAAGATTCATTACTTTCTCTATCTAGAGTAGAAGTGGAATACATAGTAGTTACTTCTTTTAAATGAATATGGAATAAATCTAAAAATGAATATGGAATGAATCATTGTACATTATGATAAATCTTGTATTTAAATTACATTTGATCTATGAATAATATGGAATGAATCATTGTACATTATGAAGAGTCATGAGATCCACATTTCCACCATACTATTTGCAAGTTCTATATGAAGATATGTAGTCTAATAACTAATCAGTTATGATATTTGTGTAAATATGAAAATGGTTCTATGATATAAAGGCCAACAAGGGATCAAACTACAATGTTACATTTCATTCCATCACTACTATTCCTCTAAATCCTTTAGCTTTGTATTATGAAAGAAAATTTATATATGCTATGCTATATTTGAATGCTAGATTTAAATGTATACAAATGGTGAATGGTTAAAGTATTAAAGTAGAAATTGGTTGTAGGTCAAGTATAATTTAGATAAACTTCATTCGCAGAAGAAGAATTAGCATCACATTCTTCATATCTCTCCAAGAGGACTATATTTATCACAATGTTCTGAGTAGATCATGAAGATAATAAAAAAAAGACATTTGGAAAAGGAAAATAAAGATCTAAATGCATATGAAAAACAATAAGGTAGTGCATAAATTCAAGAAAACAATGAAACAAAGCACCACCAAGCAGTTAGCCACTAGTAAGTATGGAGTTACTATGTTCGTTATTACATTACTCTTTCCCATCTTAAAACACATTGTTCTAAGATTAGGCAGTTATATCATACCCAAAATAGGGAATAGGAAGCTAGGGCTATGGAATTGGGGAGGCACAATCAAGCACTGGAAGAAGTTTCAATCTTAGGGGACAAACAAAGTCGCCGGCCTGGGTTTTGGTATTTCGCTAAGCCTGACAAACGACCCTTCGTTACACCCTTCAACGAAGAACCCATAAAATATAGGAACTAAGCAGGTATTATGAAGATATCAATACGATTTCTCAACTGTAGAGACAAGGCACTCATGAAGGTTCATTATGGCTTGTACATGATCACACAATAAGCATAACCTGAAAGCATGTACTTAATAAGCATACACATTAAGCAAGTGAGGTCTTAAAACACAATGTTCTAAGATAAGGTAGTTAGCACATACCCAAAACAGTAATCAATAAAGGTGATTTCCAATGTGCTTCTTGAGCATAATGTAGTGGTATATAGTAATCAATTACTTGTATTACTATAAGTAAGTATGGGCACCACCAAGCAGTTAGCCACTAGTAAGTATGGAGTTACTATGTTCGTTATTACAGTACTCTTTCCCGTCTTAAAAAACATTGTTCTAAGATTAGGCAGTTAGCTCATACCCAAAACAGGGAATAGGAAGCCAGGGCTGTGGAATTCGGGGGGCACAGTCAAGCACTGGAAAAAGTTTCAATCTTAGGGGACAAATAAAGTCGAAGGCCTGGGTTTTGGTATTTTGGTCAACCTGATAAATGACCCTTCGTTACACCCTTCAAAGGAGAACCCTTAACATATAGTAACTAAGCAGGTATTATGAAGATTAGGCAGGAACTAAGCAGGTATTAGCATACACATTAAGCAAGTAAGGTCTTAAAACACATTGTTCTAAGATTAGGCAGTTAGCTCATACCCAAAATAGTAATCAATAAAGGTGATTTCCAATGTGCTTCTTGAGCATAATGTACTGGTATATAGTAATCAGTTACTTGTATTACTATAAGTAAGTATGGGCACCACCAAGCAGTTAGCCACTAGTAAGTATGGAGTTACTATGTTTGTTATTACAGTACTCTATCCCGTCTTAAAAAACATTGTTGGAACACCTAATCCTCCATGGGTAGGTGTGGAATGAGAAAAGTCACAATGGAGTCCAAGTGACCTTGGAATGTGAAACCAAGAGTCACACCATTGTATTATAAATGTACATCATGTATAATGGAAAATAAGAAAGCTTCACGCTTATCCTTCATCGTGTTGAGTCTCTTGTGTGTGTGTGTTTATCTTCCTCATACACCATGTGTGTGCTTTAACATGGTATCAGAGCGGGTGATTGCTGGCCCTACTCCAAATTGAGTGAGCGATTTGTGTTTATGGCCTGTGCATATTTACAAAAATTCTTGACATTTTTGCAGCACTCAGAGTTTCTACAGCAGACATTTTGTCGCATTCAAAATCCTTGGCAGCATTTAGAGTTTGTTTTGAAGAAGAGCAGCATTGGTTTTGAGAAGGAGCAGCAATTAGAAATTGGCATCATTCAGGCATTGGCTTTGAAGAAAGGCAGCACTGCCCATCTGAAGGTTTTCATTCTAATTTTTCTCTGCAATTTCTTCTTATTAAAATCTGCATTTTCAAGAGCTGCTTGAATACTATTTAAAGAGGGTTTCTGAGAGAAAAATTTCTGAGTTTTTCATTGAAAAATCTCTGCAATTTTCTGGGTTTCTGAATACTGTTAAATTATGCAATGGAGTAGATTGTTGTATATTTGAAAAAAAATTGTTGTTTTGAAGACTAAAATTCTGAAGTTGCCCTCATTTATGCACTTTCTGCTGTTTCTAGATTTGTTCTGCTATACATCTGGAAAAAATTCCACTGTCCTCTACTAGTCTACTCTCTGCTGTTTAAAAATAAAAAATAAAAATAAATAAATAAATAAATAAAAATAAAAATAAAAATTCTACAAATCGGCCTCTCGGCATTTCCCCCTTCAACTCCATTCGCCTACATTCAACCCCTCTCTCAATTCAGCGCACCCCTCTGTCATATACGCTCATAAATCTCACACTTCACTCCACTCCAGGCTCGATATACCCACAACACAGTTATCGCTCCAACATTTTTTTACATCCCCACGCGTCCACCTCACGCCGGCTCTCTCAACATGGCCCCCTCTCGACACTCAACTTTGCATTCACTACCTGCATGCCCCTTCAACCCAGACCTCTCGGTCCTCCTTCACATTCCAACATCCGGCTTCTCCTATTTACCCTGTGCTATCATCACTCATAACCTTCTACACACCCCGCCCTCACAACCTGTGGCCTATCCCCGGACTTCCCTCGCTCTACCCCGTCCGGCCCCTAAGCTACGATATCTCTCTGCGTCCACGTGCAATACACTACTCTCCATGGCATAACTCCTCTACCCTTCCCATCACTGAAACGCTCCTCTCCATGACTGTCTCACCCTACGCTGCTCCCAACACTCTGCTCACAGCAATCTCTCATCGACCCACGACCCTCACGGTTCTACCCGACACTTCCTTCCACCCTACTCACTGCAAACACATTAACTTTTTTATTAAATTTTTATTGTTTAATTTAAATTTCAATTTTTAAAAAATCTTTAATTCCTCTCCTCCTTTTTAATATACGCCCTCCCATATATTACCCCCTCTCCCTTCTCAATACATTTCCCTCCACGACTTTTTAAATTTGACTTTTTATTTTAAAATTCCCCCCATATTTTCATTAATCTATTTTTTAATTAATTAAAAAATAATAATAATAATAATAAAAATAATAAAAATAAAAATCCCCTTCCCATTTTAATTTTTATTTAATAGCCCCCCTCCCCCATTAATAAACCCATCCATATAATACCCTCCCTTCCCTCCCAACAAATTTCCCTCCTTTTGTAAATTCCCCCCTTTTAATTATTTCCCGTTTCAAATAATTAATTTTTTAAATTAATTTTTAATTAATTAAAAAAAAAACAGCAGAGAGAGAGAGGAAGAAGAAGACATGAACAACAGAAATGAAGGAAAGGGCATATGAAGAAAATGGATTGAATACATAGAGAAATGAGAAGATTTGGCATTATATGATTTGTGGCATTAATATAAAGTTGATTTTCTGAAGAATTGACATTTGAAGACAAGTTTGCCATCATTGAAAACAGTTATTTGAAGAAAAAATTCTTCTTGCATAGTGTTTTCAGCTGCACATCTACAAAATATTTTGCAGAAATATTGTATTGAATTGACATTGTATTGTGAGTGGAACTTGCATCTTCTTCATAGTTGCAATCAGTACTTGAGTTGTTGAAAAATTGTTGATTGCCCTCCATCATTTGAGGAGCACATTTTGTACTTTGAGATTTCCATAGTTGGAAATTCCTTTGAGTCATTTGTATTTCTTGTGGCATCGCATTGTAAATGGGTGCATTTTCGGTTGAAGCTGACACCCTTTCATTTTTTGAGCCTAAGTTGTTGAAATGGCTAAAATCAATGAGGCATTAGATTTGTTGAAAAACCTCATTCATTCCAATGTTGATGACATGATAAAAATGAGCAAGGATGCTTTTTGTAACATTCAAATTTGTTTGCTAGATGCACGAGAAAAGATTGAGTTTTTGCAGTTGGAAACTCAGCTTCAGCAAGATGAACTTCAGCGTAAGAGTCACTATTCTGAACCTGTTTCTATTCAGAACATTGTGAAAGACTTCCATCAGCAGCAAGTAAGCAAAGTTTCAGTTGATTCCCATTCAGTTCCTTGTACTAGAGCAGATGTACATGCAAATGCAACAGTTCAACCTGCACTTCTCAAGCCCATCATCAGACCTTGGGAAGAGCTTGTCCACAACAAGCACAGAACTGGTCTTGGATATGCCAAGGATGTGTCCTTTCATATTCCAAACTACACCAAGCCCATCATATTTCAGAGTGTCAGATTCCTATATGACAGTTCACCTGCAGCTGTTCCAGATCATGCTCCACTTCCACAACAGATTTTAAAATGCCAACACTGTGATCGAGTTGGCCATATGAAATATCACTGTTTCGATCTTCATCCATGCAAGCACTGTGGTCAGCACACCCATTCTTCAGATAGATGCTTCAGACACAAGCCTCCTGCAAGAACAAAGATTCATCTTGGATGGATCGCTTCTTGGCAATGGGCATCAGCATCCAAGAAGATGTTTAAGTCACATGTCAGAACATGTTCTAGAATATTGAGCAAACTTGCAGTTGAGTTTTCGCCATCATCTCACCTTGTCCCTGACAGGGGGGAAAATGGTGGTCATGTACAAGCTTTGACGTCAGATCAAGTGAGCCTGAGCCACAATCTCTCATTTCATGTTCAGAGTTGTAGCCAGAGACATAGCAGTTCAAGCGAGCCTGAGCCACAATTCGTCATTCCAGATTCAGAGATGTAGCCAAAGACATGGATGCCCATGAGCATGCCTTCGGTTGGTGGAAAACCTTAAACCATATCTTTGGTTGGTGGAAAACCTTAAACCACCACAGGTAGTAGACCTCCCTTATTTTAGGTCGAAGGTCTCCCTTTCATATATGAGGAACACTTCCTTTAGCAGAAGCCTTCAGCTTCTTGCCAGCTTTGGTTGAGTTCCAGGAAATGCTTCAAAGCATTCCAGAGTTGTTGGTAATCCTAAAACCATCACAGGTAGTAGACCTCCCTTCTTTTAGGTTGAAGGTATCCCTTTTTTATGAGGGACAATTCCTCTAGTAGAAGCTTTCAGCTTCTTGCTAGTTTTAGAAGAGTTCCGGGAACTGCAACAAGTATTGCATTCCAGTGTTTGTGGTCATCCTAAAACCACCTCTTTTTTCCAACATTTCAGAGAGTTGATTCAGCCCAAGTGCTGCCATGCATACTTTGCAGATTTGTATTACAACTCTTTTCTTGGACTCACAGCACGCAGTTAAGGGGGGGATGTTGGAGCACCTAATCCTCCATGGGTAGGTTTGTGGAATGCGAAAAGTCACAATGGAGTCCAAGTGACCTTGGAATGTGAAACCAAGAATACCATTGTATTATAAATGTACATCATGTATAATGGAAAATAAGTGAGCTACACGCTTATCATTCATTGTGTGTTGAGTCTCTTGTGTGTGTGTGTTCATCTTTCTCATACACCATGTGTGTGCTTCAACATGGTGTCTTAAAACACACTATTCTAAGATTAAGCAGTTAGCTCATACCCAAAATAGGGAATAGGAAGCTAGGGATGTGGAATTGGGGGGGCACAGTCAAGCACTGGAAGAAGTTTCAATCTTAGGGGACAAATAAAGTCGAAGGCCTGGGTTCTGGTATTTTGGTCAGCCTGACAAACGACCCTTCGTTACACCCTTCAAAGGAGAACCCATAACATATAGGAACTAAGCAGGTATTATGAAGATTAGGTAGGAACTAAGCAGGTATTAGCATACACATTAAGCAAGTAAGGTCTTAAAACACACTGTTCTAAGATTAGGCAGTTAGCTCATACCAAAAACAGTAATCAATAAAGGTGATTTCCAATGTGCTTCTTGAGCATAATGTACTGGTATATAGTAATCAGTTACTTGTATTACTATAAGTAAGTATGGGCACCACCAATCAGTTAGCCACTAGTAAGTATGGAGTTACTATGTTCGTTATTACAGTACTCTTTCCCGTCTTAAATCACACTGTTCTAAGATTAGGCAATTAGCTCATACCCAAAATAGGGAATAGGAAGCCAGGGCTGTGGAATTGGGGGGGCACAGTCAAGCACTAGAAGAAGTTGCAATCTTAGGGGACAAATAAAGTCGAAGGCCTGGGTTCTGGTATTTAGGTCAGCCTGACAAACGACTCTTCGTTACATCCTTCAAAGGAGAACCCATAACATATAGGAACTAAGCAGGTATTATGAAGATATCAATACGAGTTCTCAGTTGTAGAGACAAGGCACTCATGAAGGTTCATTATGGCTTGTACACGATCACACAGTAAACATAACCTGAAAGAATGTACTTAATAAGCATACAAATTAAGCAAGTAAGGTCAATCCATTGCATTTATACAAATAACCTATTTGGAATCTACAAGGTAAGTTATTCCTATAATATTACGAACATGTAAACAACATATTCCATAATCAATCACCTCAGATAATTCATTTCATGGTTAGATTACCTGGAAATTCGCTTGGCGCAACTCCTGAGCAGCAATTCGCGAGCGCCAAATCAGCAACAGAGCAGCAGCAGCGCCACAGAAACGATTTGCGGGTGCCAAATCAGCAACAGAGCAGTAGCAGCGCCACAAAAACGAACAGAAATGAAAATCATAGCAGAACCTCGTGAAAAACAGATAATGCAAACAAGCATGCGCGAAAATGAAAAAAGTTTGTGGGTGATATATTTATAAAATATGAGTTCAGCTGAACTATTTTAAAATTTCGGCTGAATTTTTAGTTCAGCCAAACTATTGTTGCCGGTTTTCCCATCTCTAGCCAAAAATCTGTTTTCCCACGTCGTCAGTATGCTTTCAATCTAAACGGAAAAACGATTTTGGCTGAAATTTCTCAAAAGTTTGGCCGAACTATTTCCGAAAAATGTTTTCTGCCCCCAATTCTCACAAAAGTATAACCCAACTTCACATTTTCACCCATATATATATATATATATATATATATATATATATATATATATATATACATATACATATACATATACACATACACACACACACACACACACACACACACACACACACACAGATATATATATATATATATATATATATATATATATATATATATATATATATTGGACAGTAAAAAAAATGGACAAGTTTCCCTAAATGAGAGCCTAGAGGGTACCTAAGAACTCCTGAAGGAAAAAGGAACTTTTGGAGCTGTAGTGTTGTGAGTATAAATGACCTGTAGCTAGCCTGCGGAAATAAGGGTTGATGGGGGGTGTGAACCTGTTGATCAAAGTGATATGAAATATTGGAGAAAATATATCCAAGGTTCAATGCCCCTATAGTAACCCAATCTATAGAGAGGAGGACAAGTAGTAGGCCTTGAAATATAATGGTAGTGACTAAAATAGACTGCATGTCATGCAAGTAATACTAGAATGACAGAGTTATTGATTCGTTTGGTTAAAAGAATGTGCTATTAGGTTTTTAATAAAATTAAAAAGAAATAATACTTCTATATATAGAGATGTGAAATAAATATAAATTATACTATAACTTGAATTAGCATAGATCCATATTAGTTTTGGATCTATTAAACATGAAAAATCAAATCTCTCAAAGTGCAAAATTTTCATCAATTTTTCCACTCGAAAAGAGATTTGCATCTATATGTATTTAATCTCTCTTAATACTTTGACAAAATAAATCTAGAGATAAAATAATCTTCATTTTTTTACCGAAGTAAAGAAAACAACCCCCCTTTGAGACCAAGGGCTAGAGTGATATAAAGGGCTAGAGTGAGATCCACCCAGAAAAAGAGAGGTAGTTGGTCCAAAATATAGATTCACTATTTAGAGAAAGTTACGACATGTTAAACTACTAGGTTTGAACATTGGTGGGGAGGATCACAACAATTCTGCCTAACTACCCAAGCTAAACTCAATTGAATAGAAAAATGTAAATCAGTTTTTTTTTGTTGACTTCACTCATTAGAAATTTAAATCTTGAATCTCATCATTTACTTAACATTGCATAACACGATAATCACTAATTAAGTTAGCTCTCATATACCAAAATAATATCTACTAGTGTTACTTAAAATTAAATTTGAAATTAAAATAAATCTATATTAATTATATGTCAACATAATTAACTATGTAAGTAATATAATATGCTTATACATCTTAGTATTTATTTCGTCATAAGTTATCATATATATGAATTTATTCTAAATAAAGTCAAATCCTATATTTTTATAGACATTGTATAACCATTGCGCTAAAAAAATGCACCATAAAAATACTTGTAATTTTTATTAATAAAAAATGAAATGTTAATTAGAAAATTAGCTATATATATAAATATAAATCCAACTCACCTATTATCACCCTATCTTGCTAATTCCCTAGAAAAGTTGTGACGGATGGATTAAATTCAAAACCATTTTGTTAATTTGTTTAAAAGAAGATTAGACATTTATTTCCTTAAATGTGATTAAATGAAATGAACATGATTATTTTTGTTTTGAAATAAAATTGATTATGGATTGTGGTTCCATAAAAAGACTGATGATAAGTATTCCAAGATTTGAGAGTAGTTGGCGAAAGAAGTTAAAATAGTTACCTTTCCTCTGGGGATAAAGGGTGCATCCCAGTGAGGAAAAGGGGTTTTGTGACTGAAAAAAAAAATTAAAAAAAATAAAAAAAATTGAAAGAAAAGGAAGAGAATTAATTCTAGAGCTGGTGGTGACCAGTGGAAAACTCAACATTCCTGAATCCTGAAAAAGAAAGAGTACTGGACTGGTGGTCCCGAGGTCTCTCCTAGGATTACTGCTAAACAACCCTACTAAGCTGCGGAGCACAGAGGGAGATGAGGACGTAATTGCCTCTCTCATAGTAGGGAGGACATCATCAAAAATTCTTGAAGTGAGATAAGTGTACATACTGATGGAAAAGTAAGAACTAGAAACACTGTTTTAGATAGATTCAATTTAAACATAGATAAATTTTCTGATAAAGGAAATGATGATTTATTACGGAAGAAATACTTGTGTTCTTATTTTATTTTATTTATAAGCATTATGGTCTACAAAAAGAAGGCTAATTTTGGTAGAATGTATATATATTTATATGAGTAAATGTGTATTTATAGGGGAAATATTAGTATAATGATGATGAAGATTATTTGTCTTGAGTCTAAGAAAGAACATGTTTAAAATAGTATCACGAAAAGTAAACCAGAGATAATTACAGAACGTGTTAGTAGAAAACATTTAGTTTAAATCCATAATAGAAACCCAAAGATAATTACAGATCATGTTAGTAGGAAACTTTTAGTTTAAATCAAGAATAGAAACCCTGGACCAAAGCATGTTGTTTTCTTCACTATCCTATGATATACTCAGATAGAGTGAGTTACATAAGTAACTCAAAACTTTAGATGGTCTGAACATCAGACTCACTACTAAACTAGAGCAAAGAAATACTACTGACTGCAAAATGGTAACAAAAATTAAACAGTATCAGTTCTTTGTGGAAATTATAATAATCCTGACCGAAGAATGAATACATATATGATATAACAAGAAGTAACGTAGGTATTTATGACCAGGAGAATAGCTTCAAAAGTTAATATACTTAACACAAAATAATCTCACTCTAAAACTGAGAAATATAAAGTTTGAGAAGGAAAAATAAGTAGAACAGAGTAATAGAGATTACCATAAACACAGAGAGGCATTTGGTAAATAATACTGCTATTTGAAAGGTCAATAATTGATTTATGAACCATAAGAAAAAACCTTATCAAAGAAGAGGCCTCATCATTAATACTGAACCGAACAGAAGAATAATTTTACTTTCCAATAACTACCAAGAAGAAGGTTCAAATTAAAAGAGTCATAATAAAAATATTTAAAATACTGTCTCACAGAAATGACCATTTTTGGGTTGGGCCGAGGTCTTGGCCAGAGTAATATAAGCCGATGAAACATAAATTATACAAGGAATCCATATACATATAAAAAAAATTCAACGAGGGCGCAACCCTCGAAATGATTTAATTGAATGGAGGAAACTTGTAGAAAAAAACAGTAATTGCAATGTTAATCTGACAGGCTATGAAAATGCAGTAAAGTGCAGAGAACAGTGTCAGGAATACATTGCTTTGGAACTAAAAACCCCAACCCGATGAATCAAGTTACTTGTTGAGCGGAAAGACAGGGTTGACATTATGAAGTCCAAATTATCTAACCCAAGGTGATACTCACAAAACTCGCATGTCAAGTAAAACATGCATTACCTGCATATAATCATAACCCTGATGTGTCAGGTACATACAAGCTCTAACAGTAAAACAAAAAGGAAAACCATTAAAATGACCTCTAGAAGAAATAGAAGGTTTGTTTGAAGAAATATTACCTTGTCATGGAGTCGCGGTATGTTGAGGTTGAAACCCTGAATAGGCGCAACATAACTAAATGTTAAAAAACAGAGCTCTCAGTTGACTGTTAGGGTAATTTATAAATTAAACAAAAACTAGAAAATTACTGGTAAACAGGGCGGCTTACTCGCCGAGGAAGTGAGAAATACGAAGTCTAGAAGTTGACATACGAGGACGGGAAAAACATGATTCAAGACCGGAGCTCCATCCACAACCAAACTGCATAAATAATAACCCAAGTGAACTAGTTATCCCGTGAATAAACATTCAACTGGAAGAGAGGTAAGTCGTTAAGATTGTCTGTAAGAAAAACAAGAATGCCTAAATAGAGTGATGGATAGGTCATTGTTTAGTCTATCAAGCACAAGGAGGAGGGATTATAAATCATACCGTCCATGGAGAGCCAAAATTCGTGTTTTTCCATGTCCTGAACCAGGTTATAGATCGACAGAGCATGGATGACAGAAAGGTTGCAGAGCGACACATCCGGCTGTGCAAAACCAGAATGAGGAAGTTAGTTGGGGTTGGGAGGGTGATCGATACCCTAAGCCGATATCGAATGATCTGAGCCATAGATCTCAAATCCCAAATCTGAGGGCCTAAAGGATTAAAAACATCACCCATCAACCTATAACTTAAACACAAAGGATCAGTGAAGTACCTCATATCTTGACCAACCAATATCATATCTTACGATTTTATAACATCTGACAGATACATCATAAGTAATAAATAAATAATCCAAAAACCCTCGTAGTATTCCACCGAAATAGTAATGTGGCGGGTTAAGGCCTAGTTAATTATCACTTAATCAATTGTTTATAGATATGAATATACGACCATGGGATAGCTGTAAAGATTGGGTGTCAAGGATACAAAAACCAATTAGGACAATTGTCAATCATATCAAAATGAAAACCCACATGGAAAGTAAAGAGTAATATCGGCATGAAATATTTATATATCTGAATATTATAGTGTATCTTAATATGCTGATTGTTATAATAACCTTGGTCACATTTAATAGTATGGAAATTCATGATGATGAGGTAAAAGATTTAATTTAATTTTTATTTGTTGTATTTTACTTTTTATGTTACAAGTGGTATCAAAGTAGCATTCATATGCTAAAAAACATGGAAGAGAAAAATGAGAAGGGGATCGACACAAAAAGTACCTCGGAATGCAAGGGAACCAACACCCCAAACCCATCTGGAAATGAATCCAGAAATGTGGATGTAGCTGAGTGTAGATCAACACTAGTAGACTAGTAGACTGTTAGAAGAACAACAACATCAAACGAGTATAATGTTAAGTACCATGCAAAAACTACAAGAAGAAATGGTCCATGTTTGGAGTGAAAATGAACGATTGATGCAAGAATAGGAGAGAATACTCAAAATCATTTCCGATAAGCAAAATCAAGGAGTGGTGCAACCTAGTCCTGAAAGATATACTTAGGGAGAAAACGAATGACAAACTAAGGACCAAACTAATGACAAAATGGAAAGGAGTCATTAACAACAAAGTAATAAGAACATAAATTATAATGAACCTGAATATAGTTACGCATCAGATTAGTAAGAGATTAAGAAATATAAAGTGGAACTATGGGATGAGTTTTGAAAGATCAAACCACCTACGTTTGATGGAGAAGCTAAGGAAGTGGCAGAAGCTTGGTTGATTAATATGAACAAATAATTTTAAGTTTATGAATATAAAAATAATCTTAAAACTCGTTTTTCTATTTATCAGTTAAGAGAAAAAGATACCATGTGGTGGGAGGAAGTCAAGAATGTTTGAAGCATCAAAGACCAGAATGTGACATGTGATGAATTTCAACAATACTTCAAGGATAAATATCTAACAGAGTGTTTCTATGATGAAAAATCTAGAGAATTCCATGATTTAAGACTAGGCCAAATGACAATGGATTAATACATAACCAAGTTCACTTCATTATTAAGATATGTGCCTTACTTAAGAGATGAGAAGGCCAAAGTTCAGTGGTTCTTGAGTAGTTTACCTGCTCACATGAAAGAACAAATTGAGTTCGTAAATCCAAAGACAATGGAGGAGGCAGTTAAAAAAGCACGAATGTACTACGAGAAGTCCAAAGCAAAAGGAGAAATAGGCAAAAACTAGCTGCCAAGGAAAGGGCAGAAAAATAATTCAAATTACAAAAGTGTGAGGACCAATAATTTTAAGAATTCTGCAAGAAATTCAGTGAGCAAGCAGTTCAGAAGAAATCATCAGAGAACAAGGTTCCCTATAGAATAAAAACCCACAGAGGCTTCTAGTAAGCCAGAGCATGGACAAACCTAGAAACCACCTCTATAATGCTAGGGGTGTGGCAAGGCTCACTATTACAATAATTTCCCACAGCAAGGAATAAATTAATCGATAGATAATCTGCAAGAAGCCTCTACAGTATGAGATGTGGCCTGACATATACCCAGAATTAATGCAGCTCTGGAAGACTGGAAAGAGAACTACCAACCAATGATGATAGAATTGGAAGGTAAATTACTTTAACAAAATTTTTCTATTTTGGTTGACCCAGGTGCTAGTTTCAATTTTGTAAACTCTCGAATAGTAGAAAATTGTAAATTACAAAGTCATAAATTTGAAAGTCCCTCACTGGTACAACTAGCTACCGGGGTAAAGAGAAAAGTTTGTGCCAGTTCTTTGGAAATTGGAAAACAACAGTTAAGTGTAGAACTGAATATTATGCCTTTTGGATCCTATGATATACTATTGGGTATGGACTAGTCGGAAAGACACTAGTCTCTGGAAGATTGTAAAGAGAAGATTGTATATTTTAGAGCGCAGGATGGGACACACCAAGAATTACAAGGAATTAAGAAACCCTTATAATTACGCCCTATCACAACATCTCAGTTGAGTAAATGTATTAGAAAAGGATGCCAAATATATGCCATTCAAGTGGGTTTTTCTAATTCTAAGGAAAAGACACCTATGCTGGAAAGTATACCACTGGTGCAAGATTTCATGGATGTATTTCCAGAAGATGTACCAGGTTTACCCCCAAAAAGGGACATTGATTTCACTATTGAACTGATGCTAGGAACAACGCCAGTTTCAAGAGCACCATATCGGATGAGTGTACTGAAGTTAACTGAACTAAAAATAAAACTACAAGAGTTGCTGGATAAAGGGTATATTCGACCAAGTGTGTCTCCTCGGGGAGAACTAGTGTTGTTCGTAAAGAAAAAGGATGGAACAATGCGAATGTGCATGGACTATAGACAGCTCAATATATTGACAGTAAAGAACAATTACTCGTTGCCACAGATAGATGATCTATTTGATCAGGTGAAGGGAGCGACTGTATTCTCAAAAATAGACTTAAGATATCGCTATCACCAGATCCAAATTAAAGACAAGGATATCTAGAAGACTTCCTTTCGCACCCGATATGGGCATTACAAGTTTGTGGTATTACCATTTGGCTTAACCAATGCACCAACAACATTCATGAGGCTGATGCATGGCATATTTCACCCTTTTTTGGACAAGCTTGTTCTTATATTCATTGAGGATATTTGGATCTACACAAAAGCATGGAAGAACACAAGGAGCACCTAAGGCTAGTGTTAGAGATGTTAAGAAGACATCAGTTGTACGCCAAGTTCAAAAAATGTGATTTTTCCAAAGAAAAAATATAATATTTAGGTCATTTCATTTCCACTGAAGGGATAGCGGTTGATCCAGAGAAAATTAAAACTATTATGGAATGGCGAGTACCCCACAATGTGGCAAATATCCATTCTTTTATGGGGTTAGCTGGGTATTATTGACGTTTCATAGAAGTATTTTTTAATATTTCTTTTCCAATTACATCATCGAAAGGGAAAAGTGTTTAAATGGTCCAGTGAATGTTAGAATAGTTTTGAAATTTTAAAGCATTTGCTGACCACTACCTCGGTGTTGAGGGTAGCTGACCCCAATAAGGAATTTGAGGTATGCACTTATGATTGTAAGGAAGGAGTTGGAGCAATTTTATCTCAAGAAGGAAGGGTGGTTGCCTACGAATCAAGAAAACTAAAGGAGCATGAAAAACGATACTCAACTTATGACTTAGAGCTAATAGCAGTAGTACACGCCCTCCAAGTATGGAGGCACTAATTATTGGGGAAAATACTTATGTTGAAGACCAATCACAGTAGCTTAACCGGCTACTTTAAGCAATCTTATTTAAACGCTCACCAGGCAAGGTGGAATGTGTTTTTAAGTGAATTTGATTTTGATATACAACATTTTAAAGGAAAAGAAAATCGTGGGCTGGATGCCTTAAGCAGGAAACTGCATTGTGTATACAAACTTTGCTTTAATCAAATAGAATGTGAATTTCTAGTTCAGATAAAAGAAGAAGCTGAGAAGGATCCTGAATATCAATTCTTATGGTAGCAAGCAGAGGAAACATGAAACATGAAAAATCATCGGATTATGGAATTAGTAAGGACCAACTTTTAACTTTCAAAGGAAATTATATATTCAAAATCGGGTGAGCTTAAAAGAGTTGATCATGAGTGAATATCACCGCAGTAATTATTTGGGACACCCGGGATACCAGAAAATGCTGATGGAAATCATGATAGTTTGTTCCTGACATGGTATGCGGAGGAATATTGATGAATATTTGAACAAATTTCTGGAATGTTAATAGGTTAAGGTGGAACATCAACATCCGACCAGATTGTTGCAACCCATACCTGTACCTGAATGGAAGTGGGAGGTTATATCGCTATATTTTATCACTGGTCTACCAAGATCGAAAAGACATAATGACTCCATTATGGTGGTGGTTGATAGTCTGAGTAAGGAAACACACTTTATACCTGTGCAGTCCACTTACAAAACCATGCAGATAGCAGATATATTCATGAGAGAGATATTTAGGTTGCATGGCATCCCAAATATATTTATATCAGATAGAGACATGAATTTTACTTCAGCTTTCTGGAAGACCCTATATAGTGGACTCGGAACACCACTTACCATCCACAGACGGATGGAAAAACCAAGCGAGTAAATCAAGTCTCGGAAGATATGCTGCACATGTATGTAATGAAGCAACCAACGAAATGGGAAGATTATCTACATCTGGTGGAATTCGCATACAATAATGGTTACCAAGAGTTTCTTAAAATGAGCCCATTCGAAGCCTTATATGGGAGACAGTTTCGTACTCCCATTAACTGGAGCAATCCCAAAACCAAATATATTCTTGGACCTGAGATGTTGGCTGAAATGGAGTCAGAAGTGAGAAAGATTAGACGGAACTTGAAAGCTGCCCAAGACTGACAGAAGGTGTATGCGGATAAATTGAGAACCTATCAGGAAGTTTAAGTAGGTGATCATGTCTACGTGAGAATTAAACCTAAGAAAAGTACACTAAGGTGGACATCCTATGTCAAATTGGCTCCCAAGTTCTGTAGACCTTTCCAGATTTTGGAAAGAGTGGGACCTATGGCCTATAGGTTGGCATTACCCAGTCATATTTGGGTGCACAATGTGTTTCATGTATCAATATTGAAGCAATATGTGCAAGACCCGAGGCATGTAATACATTGGCAAAACATTCAGGTAGGGTAAGGTTGAAAATCCAATCTCAAAATACAAAAGGTTTTATGAAATATTAATTTTAGTCCTTGTTGGATGTAGGTCAAACCAGACGACGAATTTCTAGTAGAACCTCAACGTATACTCGATCGGAGAGAAATCATGCTCTAGAGGTGAGCCATCACCCTGGTTAAAGTTCAATGGAAGCACTTCAACTCAGATGAGGCTACTTGGGAAGACAAAGGATTTTTGCGTGAGGCATACCCAAAATTATTTACTGAGTTGGACTAAACACTGAGGATGATGTTTACTTCCAGAGGGGGAATATGTAACTACTGGATTAAATTCAAAACCATTTTGTTTATTTGTTTAAAAGAATATTAGACATTTATTTCCTTAAATGTGATTAAATGAAATGAACATGATTATTTCTGTTTTGAAATAAAATTAATTATGGATTGTGGTTCCATAAAAATATTGATGTTAAGTATTCCAAGATCTCAGAGTAGTTGGGGAAAGCAGTTAAAACAATTACCTTTCCTATGGGGATAAAGGGTGCATCCCAGTGAGGAAAAGGGGTTCTGTGACTGAAAACAAAAACAGTCTGGAAGAAAAGGAAGGGAGTTAATTCCAAGGCTGGTGGTGACCAGTGGAGAACTCAACATTCCTGAATCCTAGAAAAGAAAGAGTACTAGAATGGTGGTCCCGAGGACTCTCCTAGGATTATTTCTAAACAACCCTACTCAGGTGCAAAGCACAGGGGGAGATGAGGACATAATCACCTCTCTCATGGTAGGCAGGACATCATCAGCAATTTTTGAATTTAGATAAGTAGACAGACTGCTAGAAAAGTAAGAACTAGAAAAAATATCTTAGATAGATTCTGTTTAAAAATAGATAAATTTTCTGATAAATGAAATGATGATTTATTACGGAAGAAATACTTGTGTTCTTATTTTAGCATTATGGTCTACAATAGGAAGGATAAGTTTCGTAGAATGTATATATATTTATATAAATACATGTTCATTTACAAGGGAAAGATTAGTATAATGATGATGAAGATTATTTGTCTTGAGTCTAAGAAAGAACATGTTTAAAATAGTATCATGAAAATTAAACCAGAGATAATTACAGAACCTGTTAGTAGAAAATTGTTAGTTTAAATCCAGGATAGAAACCCTGGACCAAAACCAGTTGTTTTCTTCACTATCCTGTGATATAATCAGATAGAGTGAGTTACAAAAGTAACTCAAAACTTTATATGGTCTAGACATCAGACTCACTACTAAACTAGAGCAAAGTAATACATCTAACCGCAAAATGGTAACACAAATTAAATAGTATAAGTTCTTTGTGGAAATTATAATACCCCTGACAGAAGAATGAATGCATATATGATATAACCATAAGTAACGTAGGTAGTTATGACCAGGAGAATAACATCAATAGTTAATATACTTAACACATAAGAATATCACTATAAAACTGAGAAATTCATATAAAGGTCAAGAAGGAAAAATAAGCAGAACAAAATATAAAGATTACCATACACACAGAGGTATCTGAAAAATAGTATTGCTAATTGAAAGGTGAATAGCTGATTTATGAACCATAAGAAAAAACATAATCAAAGAAGAGACCTCATCATTAATAGTGAACCGAACATAAAAATAATTTTACTTTCTAATAACTATCAAGAAGAAGGTTCAAATTAAAAGAGTCACAGTAAAAATATTTAAAATCCTGTCTCATAGAAACGACCCTTTTTGGGTTGGGCCGAGGTCTTGGCCAGAGTAATATAAACATATGAAAAATAAATTATACAAGGAATCCATATACATATAAAATTTGTCCAACGAGGGCACAACCCTTGAAATGATTTAACCAAATGGAGGAAAATTGAAGAAAATGGTAGTAAGTGCCATGTTAATCTGACAAGTTATGAAAATACAGTAAACTCCAGAGAACAGAGTCGGGAAGACATTTCTTTGGAACTAAAATCCCCAACCCGATGAATCAAGGTACTTGTTGAACAGAAAGACAGGGTCGACATTATGAAGTAGAAATTATCAAACCCAAGGTGAGACTCGGAAAACTCCCCTGTTAGGTACAACATGCATTACCTTCATATAATAATAACCCCTATGTGTCAGGTACATATGAGCTCTAAGAGTAAGCAAAAAGGAAAACCATTAAAATAACCTGTGGAAGGCATACAAGGTTTTTTTGCGGAAATATTACCTTGTCATGAAGCCGCGATATGTTGAGGTTGAGACCTTGAACAAGCACAACGTAACGAAATGTTAAAAAAGATAGCTCTCAGTTGAATGCTAGGGTAATTAGTAAATTAAACCAAAACTGGAAAATTACTGGTAAACAGGGCGGCTTACTGGCTGAGGAAGTGAGAAAGCCGAAGTCTGGAAGTTGACAAACAAGGATGGGAAAAACACGAGCCGAGGCCGAAGCTTCGTCCACAACCAAACTGCATAAATAATAACCCAAGTGAACTAGTAATCTCGTGAATAAAAATTCAACCGGAAGAGAGGTAAGTCATCAAGCTTTCTTGTAAGAAAAATGAGAACACTTGAATAGAGTGATGGACATGTCATTATTTAGTCTATCAAGCACATGGAGAAGAGATTATAAATCATACCTGCCATGGAGAACCAAAATGCGTGTCTGTCCAAGCCATGAACCAGGTTGCAGGTCAACAGAGCATGGGCGACAAAAAGGTTGCAGAGCAGCACCTCCGGCCGTGCAGAAGAAGAATGAGGAAGTTAGTTAGGGTTGGGAGGGTGATTGATACCTAAAGCCGGTATTGAATGATCTCAGCCATAGATCTCAAATCCCAAATCCGTCGGCCTAAAGGATGACAAACATCATCCATCAAACTTATAACTTAAACGAAAAGGATCGATGAAGTACCTCATATCTTTACCAACCAATATCATATCGTACGATGTTATAACATCTGACAGATACATCATAAGTACTCAACAAATAATCCAAAAACCCTTGCACTATTCCACTGCAATATTAATGTGGCGGCTTAAGACCGGGCTAATTATCACTTAATCAATTGTTTATAGATATGAATATACGACCATGGGATATCTGTAAATATTGGGTGTCAAGGATCCAAAAACAATTAGCACAATTGTCAACCATATCAAAACGAAAACCCACCTGGAAAGTAAAGAGTAATATTGCTGTGAAATATTTATATATCTGAATAGTATAGTGTATCTTAATATGCTCATTGTTATAATAACCTTGGTCACATTTAATAGTATGGAAATTCATGATGATGAGGTAAAATATATATATATTTTTTATTTGTTGTATTTTCTTTTGTATGTTACAAAAGTACATGGGAAGTTCTCAAGTACTTGGGAAGTTCTCAATTAAAAAAAAAAGAAAAAAACTAGTAATGGAATGCTTAGTAACTTATTAGATGGAAATGTTGGTGTGTTAGTGTGTTTGGTGCATGCATGTACAAAATCACACCAACTTAAGTGGTGTGGTTTACCCTCTTAATCTATTGGTCATAGGAAGAAAAGATATGGAGTCAAGCAAGTCAATGGAACATGCTAGAACATAAACATACTAGATAGAGAAATAGCATGCATATTCAAACATAAAAATTAAACTAAAACTAAAACAAATAAGATAAAAGCTCTAAATAGAGTAAAAGAATTGCAATAATCCAAATAGGGGCACTTACGACCCCTCTTATTGAGTGCTCATAGGAAATGAGGATGAAACTTTAACCCACTTTCCAAGGGACCCTTAGAACTGGGGGTTCTAAGTCCCGATGCAAATATTTATTTACTTCCAAGCTCGCCATAGTGCAAAGTCTCCCTCTCTCTACTATGGTGGACTGAAGTTGTTGGATGGCCAACAATTGAGTCCCCTCTATCTCTGCTCCGGATCAAACACTGCTAGTGTTTCTTCAGACAATTCTGGCCAGCATAACAATGCTCTCTCAAGTTTTTCATCTCTTGGTGGCATTTTATAGGAGAATTCAAATCCTCCCCTCTCTTGGTACATTGTGGATGGTGACCCAAGAGAGGGGGATGATTCCATTGTGTGCTCCCTTGATGTCCTAAAGAGGCTTTGGTGGTTGTCCTTAGGCAACTTCAACTGTGAAATAACTGTCCTGGAGTGTGCTTTTTGTGGTCTCGGAAGGTGACTTCCGCCACTCCCAGGATTGCACGCATTTTGGGTCAAAAGGTGCGCAAAGGTGCTCTTACCGAAGGTTTTTGCGCACAAAAACATTTATGACTTGCTCAAATTTGGTTTTTCCTCAGACCTTGGAGATTTTAAAAAACTTTCCAGATTCTCTAATGTCTCTCAGCCATGTAAATCCTTCTATCTGACATTAAATAATGTCGTATTTTCTTGTACGATTTTCCAGTGTTAACAGTTGCCCCCTAATGTGTGAGCTCTAGGAAGAACTACATAGCTGAAATACATTATAGCTTCTTTTCTATATAATGTGCATAGAGAGAGAGAGAGTTGTGTGTAGCTCAGAATTGGAGACACCCTGCACCGGTTCGAAGAACGAGCATGTCGTGTGGGACCCCTATAAGAAAATATAATACAATATATACACATTTTCTACAAGGCGGGCATGTCCCATGCTTTTGATGCCGTGGCTAGTTAAACAAATATGTTTGACAGATACATGTTCTATGTGTGTCACTAATATGGTAGTGAGTTGTTGGTTGATGACGACGACTAATGATGCCCTTAGGGGTGTTTTTACTTTGAAAATAGGTGGAATGTGATACTAATGTGCGTAAACTTGGTATGGAATATAGCTACACATTGTATGCATAGGTGCTGGCTGGGACCTTCCCGTGTAAGCATTGCTGAAAGAGATGCTTATGAAGGCACGGGTCTTCGACAAATTTGATCAAAGTGCAATAGTTGTAAAGTATGATACCATCTTGACATGAACTCTTTCATTGTCATCGAATGTGAGGAGGATCGATGACATCTGTGGGAAATGATGTCTCCCACAATACCACCCGAGGATGCCCCTTTTATGGAGAGGGGTGATCCAAGGTATCGCTTCCTTTTTGGAAAATAGGTGTTGAAGTCGACAAAAAAGAAGCCTTAACCGAACGAGGGGTCACTAATATGAAGGGTCAGGGACCTGGATGTGATGGGTTTAACATATTCATGGTGGCGAGGGTGACTGAAAACTGATGATGGGGATTCAGTGGCCCAAGGTTGGAGTATAATAAGTAGCTTGGCAAGAGTCATAAATATTTCTAATGGGGAAATCCTTGGAGTCAATAGGACTTCCAGGGTGGGTATAAAATGGTTATGGATGTCGTAGTGGCTTTTACGTGAGGGTGGTATATTCTAACCAAGGGTGTTCAGGGACTACTGCCATGGGAGAAAATATGAATGAGTGGGTGGGGATGTAGTGCACTGTTTTCAGTCTTTGTACACTTACCAAAAGAATAAAATAATGGGGTTTGGTTTGTACAAAACAAAGAGATGGGTGCCCCAAAACATGAAAGTGTTCGCTCACTAATGACGTGAGGAAGGTGTTTTGTTGAGGGTGGGGGCCCCATTGGTTGGTCTCATGTGTGCGGTTGATGAAGCAGATGAAAAAGTATCACATATGGGATTATGCTGGTGGAGGTATGGTGGGCCAAATGCGAGGCACGGTAGTGCACTCTTGATCTGCTTGTACAACCTAGTTGTTCAGCAAAGGGGTCTTATTTCATATGGTAAAACTTAACCTTATGTATGGTGAATGAATGGGCATGAGGTGCTTCCCGGACTATAGTGGTACGACCATGACATCACTATTTTTTTGATATATGGTCTACTTTGGGTGATAGACGCCATGGAGGGGAGGCTCTACCAACCAACCAGAATGCTTATTATGTGCAAGGCGAGGTGATGATAAACATGGTCGGATGTGTGGAACCTATGGTTAATTTGTGATGGAGAAATGATGTCAGGATATGTAGAGTTTTCTGGGACTCCATCATGCTGGGGGTAAAATGGTACCTGCTCTGGAACTTTCAGTGGATGGAGTTGTGGACAGTTTGTGTGTTTTCCTCCAAAAACAACTACCTCAAGTGAAATCATCTTCTTTATCCAATATTATTGAAAGACATGAGATTTTTTTTAAAAAGAGGATGAGAGAGGGCATACCTGTCGACGTTGAATTTTTTTTTTTTTTTTGGGTGTGAATGTGTGGCATCACCTTTGGGCGTTATGGAGTGCTAATCACAGTGCTGCTTTCGGTCTGGTGATCATATACTCTAAGCTCCAGTTTTCCCTTGGGAGTTGTTACTTGTCTCCTATTTTTTATTTTAGATGGGGTTGCCCCCAGACTGAGATCTTGGGGGCCTTGATGGTTATTGCCCCCTATCCAGGATCTCCCCTTTTGTTTGTTCCTCGGCTTCTTTTTGCAGCATTTAGAGGATTGTCATAATTATCCTAGTTATATGGTTGTTGGTGAGCCTAGGAAGGGTTGCACTATATTGACCGATGCATTATGTTGTGCCAATGGTCCATTTTGTGCGGGGAATGGGGGATATCGGTTCCCTTGTCCCTGGTTGGTATATGAGTGTTGGGGTGACTTCCATGATAGCTAGGTTGTGATACGTTCTGAGTAGAATCGTATGAGTATATAGGGTATTGATTACTGATTCTTAGGTATCCTTTGGCCAAATAACCGATTGAACCGTCTGCAGTATCGATGTGCATGGTACTACTGCTGCCTAGGTGATCTTGGGAAAAATATCTGATCAAACCGTCTACAGAATTGAGGTGCATATAGGTGATCTTAGGAAAAATACCCCATCAAACCGTCTGCAGAATCAACGTGCATGGTACTACTACTGCCTAGGTGATCTCGCAAAAAGGACCCAATCAGACCGTCTGCAGTATCAACGTGCATGGTACTACTGTTTCCTAGGTGATATTGGGCCAAAGACCTGATCAAACCATCTGTAGTATTGACCTAACTGGTAACTTCGTAAGTATCATGGGTGTTACTGTTGCCTAGGTGAGCTTGGGTAAAATACCTGTATCAAACCATCTGTAGTAGTTGGTGCACTTGGTCACTCCCTGAATACAAATTACGCGCTTGCGTCAAAGACTCGATCAAGCCATCTGGAGTAATCGATGCGCCTGATAACTCAAGAGGATGAGGAAACTAGGTTACTCTATCCCTGGTTGGTGTATGGTGGCTTGGGGGGAGGAGGGACAAATGGCTATCTTTCTGGTGACTTTCATTCCTCCTGCAAGTACAGGATGGTATGAGGTTCCTCTCCAGATGACTGGGTGGAGGAATCCTCTTGATAGGATCGCTCGATGGTATGTAAGGCATCCCTATATCGTGGGATCTCTAGGAAATGATCGATATAGTGACCATAATTGCTGTAGATAATACATGTATGATTGGTACGCAATTTGTTTCCATTAGCTTTGGTGGTAGGTTCCTTTTTACGGGAACGCGACGCCGCAATGTTTGCCTCTGACCCGAGGAGTGGTTTTAATTCATCCAAATCTGGGCAGATATGGGTAGGGTGACCTATTATGTTGCATATGGCACAAATTGGTGATTCCCATTTATGGTGGGAGTTTCCAACTTATTTCCTCTCTTCTCGATTTTATTAACCACAACCATTAGTTTTGCAATAGGAATTTCCTTTGCAAGGATGTTTTCAACCGTTTGTTGAATGTGTGGGGCCTCGTCAAGACCGAGGGGCTTTAACCCTGTGGCAGTGATGTGTGTGGCTGCTATCCCCATAGGGGAAATGAGATACCAAACTGGTATTGCAAATGATATGTTTGGTAACACCACTGTTACCAAAACCTGCTGGGAGACGAAACTAGCTGGGGGTTAGAGGAAATGGGTTTGGGAAGTGGCGTAGGCTAGAGAGGCTACCATGTCTGAGGAATCGGTGTCATTGCTTCTTGTGTCCATGTTCTGAATATATTTGGTGCTTGACGTGGGCATCATGCACACTGGAGCCCCTGCAACATCGGGTGATGACTCAGGTATAATGGGGGGATATCCTAGGAATGATCCTAGAATGGACGATGGTTTGAACTAGCCATGGCCATATTCTTGGTACCGTGAAAGCATATCTAAGGATGTATCTACATAGGGTAGAATTACATCAGTGTTTGTTAGGGGTCGTTTCTTTCTATGCGTCAATTGGTTGACAACAATGATGTGGTCCTCGTGGGGGAACATCATAATGCAAAAGACATAGGAGGCTATGGTTGACATGGTGTACATATAACTCCAACCAATGCGTATATTTTAGTCCAAGTGAGCATCCAAGACTTCAATGTCTATAAGGACAGTCTTTTTGGCTAAGCAGACCATGATGCTTTGGTAGAGACTGACAGGGTTTGAAGGACGACCATCATATGCTCTAAGCATGATGACTGATGGTTTTAGTTCAGGAGACCCTAAATTCTGCCAATTTTTTTTTGAAATGATGCACGTGGATGCACCCTCGTCAATGACACATCGGTGAATGGTGATATTCTGGACCAAAAATAGTATTTGAAAGGTGACCAACGAAGGAAGCCTAGGGGTGGCTTTGTCTAAATCAAAAGCCATTAGGCGTGTATCGATAGGGTCGGTAGCACCTAACATAGAAAGCAAGGCTTTCCTTTGTTTTGAACATCATTGCAATACTTCCAAAGCTGACATAACAATGAGAGATTAGGCTAGATTGTCCATGATGTTAAAATTATGGGCCGCTTTGGTGTAGTTTCCTACTCACCTATTTGGTCCCTTGGCCAGATTTGACAACGGTTCAATCTGCATCTTTGAAATGGTCAAATGTGCAGTTGGTGCACTGGTACTAGCCCCTGACGCGTTGGTGTTTGGTGGGGTTTCGTAATTTTGATTCCATGTTTGAAAAAACATCTCTTCACCAGTCATGTAGATTATGTGGATATTTTTTCTAGAGTCATCGGGATTTTGTTGCTGAGTGCTAACTGTCCCATGATGGGAGAAAGGTTCCTGCATCGCAACTATTTTCTAGGAAGATCCTCCTTGTCCTTGGTTACTCTGCATCTTCTTCAGATTAGGGAGATCGGTACAATGGTGAGTGTAATGGTCGTACTCACCATAGATCGAACAAGAGTGGTTTTTTCGAAGAGGTGGCCTTTTTCTCTGCATTTCTTCACTCCTGGATTTCATTTCGGTTGGAGTTTCCTCCAGCCTGAGATCATGGTGGGCATTGGTGGTTCTTGCCCCCTTGTCCGGGATTCCCTTTGGACTTGTTTTTTCCCTTCTTCTTAACCACGTTAGGAGGGTAGTTCTCCTAGTTATATAATTGGTGTGGTTGGTTTTGGGAAACCTGCACAAAGTTCACCTGTGCATTTTTCTGCATAGGTGGGCCTTGTGCTAGGGACTAAGCATAATGCGGTCCCTGGTTTGCACCTGGCTACTAGGGGGCAAATCTATTGGGTCCCCTGAGCCGAAGGATAGGGTCCTCCATGGTGATACGAAGTTGCCCTATTGGTCAATTTTTGCAGAGGCATATGATTAATTTGAAAACCAGGTTGTGGTACATTCTGGGTAGAATCATACGTGTAATCGGGGTTTTGACTGCTGCTACCTAGGTAAATTTGGATCAATGACCCAACTAGATCATCTGCAGAGTTCGACGTGCTTGGAAATTCTTTATAAGTTTGTAGGCACAGGGTGTTCGGCAGGATATTGTAAATATATCCTGACTGCATATAAATAAGTGTGAGTTGTTGGGCCTTGATTATGGCATCCTCTTCGGATATAGGCCTTTATTGCACCACATCCTTTGAAATCTCTACAGTGAGAGTTTTTAGGAATAGGTCTAAAAGTAACCGATCGTCGAGTTTGGCTTTACATAAACTACGACGTCGTCACCATTCGTGGAGATGGTCTGAGATATGGACGACAGGGGTTTGTCTAAAGTGTGTCAGTAATTCCATTCCAGAATCATGGTGGATGGTAACTGGAAATATGTTAGGAACACAGTGGCGAGGGCGCTAAAGGTTCCATGTGTAGCAGAGAGTTTCTCCACATACCATTTCACTGCTACTCCTATTAGAGTGCGTTGAAATATTCTTAATCAAATAATGTCGCTAGCGATAATGTTGGATGAAAACCACAGGTGGAAAGTCATGACATGATTTCCTGGGTCTTCTGCTTGCTTTCCTTCGAACTAGGGAATATACAAAGGGAGCTTCATGGGCATGGGAGGCCATGTAGGGCTATGTGAAATGGGGTCATTCGTCAGCTTGGTTAAATATGGTAGATTCAACGAAGCTAAAAAAGGTGACTGTGCGGTTGAAGCCATTGCAACTTGTGAAAACACAAAGTTCTGGTTTGGAAGAGGGTTTTTCTGTGACATACCCTGATTTGTATTTGATTGGCTTCTCGAATGGGTAGCACTCCTCTACCCTCTAAGGGTTGTGGGAGGAGTGGTATGTGGTGTGGCATTGAGAGACTGACTAGGGTTCCCAACTAAGGCTGCCCCAATAAAGGACGAACTAATAATGGTGGCAGCGTTCCGTCTTTGAGGCCTAAATGGTGAAAGACCTGGGACCCCTCTCGGTAGTGGGGGGAGGTCCAAAAGATGTCTAGATCGACGAGGTCTCATTGGGTCCGTTCTGGTGTCGAATAGATATGGCTTTGGAAATATTTGAGAGGATATAGATTATGATCAAAGCAAAATTTCGATCGCATACATAAAACGAAGTGCAAATAAAATTAATTTTCCCTTTAAATTAATCCTATGTGATCAGTCAATAAAAAATATGGTTTTTGTTTGTTTGCGTATGATACTCATATCCTAGAAGAACTAATCATCCTCACACACTCATATGTAACTGGCTCTTGAGAATATATCTTGCGAGTGCTAGCACAACGTACCGTAAGAGTTGGCGACGCCCCTAGTTAGCCGAAGAAAATCCACCAAGGTAAGGGTAGAGGATCTAGTGCTTTCCTGCACCGTCACCTATAGGGAAATGATGCCCTAATTTTTGCCACTAAGTACCACCACCCCACGTGAGTGTTTGAGTCTTGGGCTTCTTGGTAATTCAGCTAATAGTACCAAGTATCAGTAGGATCAAGTAGCCCCAACTGATACTGCACGCACTATGCCTAAGCCTAACCCTCTCTGAAACGGGTCTCTTCCACACTCGAGTTTTATTTTTCGTGAGATGATAGGTAGATTTAAAGCTCCCTAAACTGTCAAATTCTATGTTTCAAGATCAAGAATGATCAAGGCGGCTTGTTGGATGCCTACCCCCTTGATTCTAACTTAAACTATAAATTCTTTTGTGGCCCCTTTAGGGAGAATTTAGTGAGTTTTGTTAAGTTAGTTTTATGTGTCTTTTCTTTGCTTAGTGTGTGGATGTGTGTGAGAAAAAAGTTGACAAGCATATAGTTTGAACGTGTGGATATGCGATTATCCTTTTCAAAATCCCCTATTAAACTATGTTCTATTTTCCTTGCTCAAAATAAAAACATGTATAGATATGGGCCGCTTCCTATTTTGCCTAGTTAATCTATGTGATTAACTACAGGGAGATGGGTAGTTGTGAATAAAGAGTGTTCATATGCTTGCCTAGGATCATCAAAGGGTGCAAAGGAAGCAAAGATTACTTGCTCTTCTATCGACAATTCGATCCTTGTCTCGAAATCCTAGTGCAAAAATTGAACTAAACTAATGAATTTTGCACTAGAAAAAAGAAACTAGTTAAGCATGCATGGACTTGAGCCACTTACTTTGGCTAATTATCTAGGTGTGTAGGTACCTAAATTTGCAAAACATAATTTTTTTTCAGAATGCAAGTTAATTTTCCCCTCTACTTAAACTATGTGTGAACTTTGCAAAAGTCAACTTGAAATAAAACTAACACTAAGCCCACCAAAAGTAGCTAAGAGTGAGCTTTAGCAAGCTGCTGGGTACCTCAACCAGTGATGGCATATGTATTATGGGCTACCAGGCACTTTACAAGCAGGAAAAGATAGTAATATAAGAGAAATTTCTCATTCTATCTTTTGCGCGCGAAAGGCTGCAATAGGCGAGATGTCTAGGCGCATGTCAACTCTGGACGCACGCCCTGGGCACACCTGTTTGAGGGAAAATCATACAAAATCTTGCAAAATTAAATTTTTGAGTTGTTCTACTTCAGTGTGTCATTTATATGAACAAGGGACTGAAAGAGAAAAAGGGAACAATTTTTGCCCAACTCCACAGCATAGACAAAGGTCTCTGTAAAAAATCACAACCACATAAACTTGGAAATAAAAGTGAGTGGAGTTGTCAATCCTGTGTTAATGTGTTTGGTGCACGCATGTACGAAATCAAACCAACTTAAGGGGTGTGGTTTACCCTCTTAATTTATTGGTCACAAGCAGAAAATATATGGAGTCAAGGAAGTCAATGGAACATGTTAGAACATAAACATACTACATACAGAAATAGCATGCATATTCAAACATAAAAATTAAACTAAAACTAAAAAAAATAAGACAAAAGCTCTAAATAGAGGCAAACAATTGCAATAATTTAAATGGCGGCACTTACAACCCCTCTTATTGAGTGTTGGTAGGAAATGAGGATGAAACTTTAACCCACTTGCCAAGGGGCCCTTAGGACTGGGGGTTCTAAGTCCTGATGCAAGGATGTCTTTACTTCCAAGCTTGCCTCAGTGCAAAGTCTCCCTCTCTCTACTATGGTGGACCAAGGTTGCTGGATGGCCAACAATTGAGTCCCCTCCATCTCTGCTTTGGATCACACACTGCTAGTATTGCTTGGGGAAATTCTGGCCAGCATAACAATGTGTTCTCAAGTTGTTCATCTCTTGGTGGCGTTTTATAGGAGAATTCAAATCCTCCTTCCCTCTCTTGGTACATTGTGGATGGTGACCCAAGAGAGAGGGATGATTCCATTGTGTGGCACACTTATTCCACTATGTGCTCCCTTGATGTCCTAAGGAGGCTTTGGTGGTTGTCCTTAGGCATCTTCAAGTGTGAAATCATTGTCTTGGAGTATGTTTTTTGTGCTTCCGGAAAGTGACTTCCGCACTACTAGGATTGCGTGCATTTAAGGTCAAAAGGCACGCAAAGGTGCCCTTATTGAAGGATTTTGCACGCAAAAGCATTTATGATTTGCTCAAATTTGATTTTTCCTTAGACCTTAGAGATTTTCAAATACTTTCCAGATTCTCTAAGGTCTCTCAGCGCTGTAAATCCTTTTGCCTGACATTAAATAATGTCTTCTTTACTTGTACGATATTCTAGCGTTAACAACAAGTGAATTAGGAGTAAAATTATATTTTGGAAAATGTATTTTCAAAGACATTTAAATTGTAATTAAATCTTATCATCAATTTTTATTATTATCATAATTATTTTTATTTAAAAATTATTAATTATTAATTTTAGTTAAAAATATTATATTTAAATAAATATGATATGTTGTATAATAGTATAGAATATTATGACTGCGTCTTACAATGAGTAAGGTATTGCTCGTCAAATTTTCAATACATTCATGGGGTTCACGTAGTTGCGAATATATGATGAAAGACCGCATTGCAAAATTTGTTGGATTATTTTATAGAATATTGTGACTGCGTCTTACAATGAGTAAGGTATTGCTCGTCAACTTTTTAATCCATTCATGGGGTTCAGGTATTTGCAAATATATGATGAAAAAATGCATTGCAAAGTTTGTTGGATCATTTAGAAAATGTTGGGAGAACTTTTTTGAACAACTACATTACCAAAATAATTATAGGTAGATTCTTGCAAATCACACTCACATGTTCCCTTAGGATTACAACAAACATAAAACATGAGTATCCACTTCCACGATCTAAAATTGGTTTATATTATTTAACCACCAAGAACATAAAGAGAAGGTGCGTGATATTATAAATGATACATGTCGCTACTCCTTAGAACAAGTGTAAGAGGAGTTTTATAATTTTAGTAACACTCACGGACCTCATCCAATGGCATTGGAAGTGGTACGAATCTCACACCTCCTTTTTCTAATACAGGAAATCGTATGGTGGCCGATTCAAGGACTGGTATTAATAATGCCACCTTCATTCTGACTTAAGAGTCTCACAATTAACATCTTATGGATTTCTCCACAACTTGTTATTAGAGATTCAATCCTTAACACCCTCAAACGTTGCCCTAGATTCCGATCACTATGTAATGTTATTTCAACGTCAGATAAATCCTCGGGATATTTCTGTTCATTTTTTTTTTCATTTTTGAAATTTAAATAATAAAAAACAAATAAATATGATATAAATTACAACGATATATTTAACACTAAACAATATTAATGTTAAATTTTGATTAAATAATATCCAATGTTAAATTCGTCCAACCTAGAATTGAAGACTAGAGCCTTTTAAGTTAAGACATAGAAGTGAAGACTCAAAACCTTTAAAATTACACGGGGGGACTTTGAACCACTCGATTGCAAAAAGTTCAAAGCCTTTAAAATGAAGACATGGAGAGTTATTAGCCAAAACCAAGACATGGCGAGGGTTATGAGCCACCTATGTGTGCAGTTCCAAAGCACCATATAATTAGTTTAGTTGTTATTAGGGCAGCTCTCAAGATAGGCTCAGTTCCAAAGCACCATGTAATATAGTTTAGTTGTTTTTAGGGCAGCTCTTAACCTAGGTTCACCGAAGAATTTAAGGTTACTCTGTTGTAAAGTATCAACATGTCAATTTAAGATATTTGAACTTGTAAACTGAATTTACTATATATATCTATTTTACTATATAAATTAAAATTATCATGATTCAAATTCATAATTATGATATTTCAAAATTTTATATTTAAATTTAATTAATAAACATAGAAATATTTAATATTTATGTTAAACATTTAATTAAAAATAAGTATATATATATATATATATATATATATATATATATATATATATATTATTTATATTAGTCTCTATTAATTTTAGAGAAATCAAATCTCTAAATGTGCGTATCTTTTCTTAAGTTTTGTTCTCAAAAAGAGTTCTACATCTTGAAATATTGATCCCTCTCTATTTTTGGTAAAGGAAAGATTAATATGGTTTATGTACAATTGAATAATAATTTGATGATGATGATAATTGTCTACTAATGTCGATATGATCTATTGAACCTTAAGAACGTAAGAGATTACTTGGAATTCTTTAGAATTTTATTTCTAGGGTCGAAAAGTGTTATGAGAAGCATTCTAAGATCACCATAGTTTTGTTGACTTAAAAGGTTAAGAAAGTTGATAGGGTGAAAACTATTTTCAAAAATAAATCAAATGTGTAATGTCCCTAGACTTTGAGTTTTATATTGTAAATATGTATGTGTTAATTGTGTTTAGCATTCAACTTTAAGGTATTGGAAAATTGGTTGATTACTATATATTTAATGAAAATCTATGTTAATATGATGTTAATAAAAGTAAAAGAATATGGTAATTAATGTTGAAGCTGCACTTGGCTGAGAGAGATAAAGCTACATGTTAATGATAGAAATTTATTACCATATTTATTAAGTCCTAGGCATCTAATCTAAATTATTAGATTGTTAATGATAGGGAAAATGACTAGGAAAGTAAATAAATATGGATGGGGAAAGAAGAAAAATCTATCCGCAATGGTCATTTTAGTGCATTGTAGCATCACTTGAACCCTTATAAGGAGTTGGGCAACCATCGATGGCTCGAAAGTAAGTTGAAATAATCATTTTAGTGCATTGTAGCATCACTTGAACCCTTATAAGGAGCTGGGCAACCACCGATGGCTTGAAAGTCAATTGAAATGGTCATTTTAGTGCGTTGTAGCGTCACTTGAACCCTTATAAGGGGTTGGGCAACGAGTGAAGCCATCAACCATATTTGTGTGACCTATGTTGGCTCTTGTGTTAAGACAAGTTTATACTCGTACAAGGTAATCTTAGATTTGCTTATGGGAAAGCTTAAGAAAGAGAAAAAGATGAGGCTTTGCGTTGAAAGGACAATGACTTCCCTTCCCTTATAACTATGATTAACTCCGAAAAGTTGAATCTTGCATATTGTTTGTGTTCCCATTACCCCCTCCTTTTGTATCATCTTCATCTTCTAGTTGGGGTATTTCCACTGTACCTCCCTCCCTTTTTACTTGTTTATGTCTCCTTTCTCCGCTCCTACCCTGAAAGTAGTGATTGATGGCCAACATTAGGATGGGTTACCACAAACCGACATATAAGGACTAGTTAGAAGACCTAACCAAAAGACCTAAAATTATAGGGACCCTATGAGGTTCTACGCATGCAAAAATGGTTACTAATACATCGTTGGGTGACACAGGGAGCCATTCCAAGCCTCCTCCCAATATCTTCCTCAGTTGAGCCATCTTTCATTTCTGTGGTTAGATGTTCCAAAAATTTTAATCTTTTCTGCAGTGAGATGTTCCAAAAATTTTAATCTTGTGATGCTACAAAACTTTTAATCTCCATTCACAGTGGCCATCGATTATTTTGAGGATGCCATATATTATAAGCCTTAAAGTGTCTTAAAGCATGTCGGCCTGGTGGTGGCGTAGATAATGCAACTTGACAAGCTGATTATCGTGGTGGAGCAGAAAATGGAACTTGGAAAGTTGATTTTGGATCATTGTTTCCAATAGCTTCTTCTTTTTAATCCACGTAAGCCTGTCAAGGACATTTATTTATGTTAATGAGAAATTCAATGTATTGTGTGGGCTTAAGACAGAAGAGGCACATGCATTGCATGAAAGGCCATCATGCATCCTCAAATGTTTATTCACTTTTTTTCTTCAAATATTACTCATTTACCCATATATTAGTTGCTTCATTTTTTAAACAAATAAAAATATAAAACTATGGCTGCCAGACTATAATAAATATTTTCACCTCTTTGGGCCAAGGTTGTATGGCTTATGCTTATGATTAGCAAGAGGAAACAAAAACATGATGGGAGGACTTGGCTTGGTATGCATTTAAGTTTTCACTATCTCACCTATCAATATATTTATTACTAACGCTTATCGAGGTTAACAAGAAACCATGAGAACTATAAACTTTATAACATAGCCTAGCAAAGCAACAACCTGAGCTCATGGTACGTGCGGGGCCAGAGGAGTGAAATGTTCACCCATTGGACTAGACTAATTGGAAAATCTTGGATTCTTGGTTACTAATTGGTCCTAATAGGTCCTTCATTATTTAAGTTACCAATTTCTCTCTCTATCCATCCTCTATTTGAGGGATACTACCCCCGCCCACACCTTTTGCAAGCTATTTTTCATAACACAAATTAGCATCCAAAGCGGCTTTTATGGCTGAGCACACTCACATGGCCGAGAGAATAATGGGGCAGACTAGAAGAATAAAGAAATGAGTTTATCCTAGAAAGAAGAATCAAAGAGTTTAATTACTCTTTGACACTTTACCTTCCGGGTATTATTGGTTAATAGGATGGATCAACTTACTATAAGGAATCAACTACTTCATATACTGTGAAAAAAGTGGTGCTGCTTCTTCAATAAAAGACAATTTTCTGGATCGACTGAATCCAGTACATCAATATAAGTGATTGTTCCTTACGACTGGATCAAATCCCTTAAGTTCCCTCACTTATTGAGACCTACCCTATAGCTCAAGGGAAAGTAATACCTTTCACAATATTACCTTCCATTTAGCTCCTTATTCTCATTTTTTGTTCAATCCTCAGTTCGATTTCTCTATACGCTTATGTTCAATACAAAACTACCACATCTTAAGGGAGAGGCTTTTATTGGATTGTATTGATGCACCAAGTGCTATTTCATGTGCCACTCTATCTAAAATTGTTGACATTTTGAAAAACATGCCATAGGTATTGGATTTATATGGAAGATAACACCTCTATAGTTCTAAGTTGCTCTATGTTTGTGATTATCAAGCTCATTTAAGTCATGGAATAACAACAATCAGAAAACGTTAGCATATTGGTAGGGATCTCAAACGTGTTATTTCTATTGACCTAAAACAGGTTTTCGAATTGAATCTGCAATAACTGATACCCCTACTTAAGCTAGGTACGATATCATGTGTGATAAATTAAAATTTAACACCCTTCAAGAGTGCAACCCTTGGACTAAGAAGTCTCTTCCCTCCCTATTTTAAAATAACTAGTTTTGATTTGGAATTATAAATACTAAAATTTTCACAACCTATCCATTCCCCAGTAACCAACTATAAATAATACTTGTTACTACCCAATTCATGATTCATATGACACTTTAATTTTTATTGATTATGATAAATCATATAAAATATTGCTGTTGTATGGGGATTCAAATTTTCCTGGAATATTATTTGTGAGGTTAATGAACCATGCCATTTTGAAGTTAAGCATAGAAGCTTTATTTTTGGTTATATTAGTAGTGTTATGTGGAGGTTTTAAGTCTTTCTTTTAATCTAGTAGCTTGTCAATTTAAATAGAGCGGTGGATGGCAATTGAAAATATTAGTTTTCTTCTTTTTCTATAGTTTTATAGGATGTATAGGAATTCTATTCTAGTATAGAAACATATGTTTGTTTTCATTTGAAATCTCAACCCTATAAATAGAGAGAAATATAGTTTATATGTAACAATGGTTATTATAAAATTTCAGTTATTTGATATCTTACACATATCAATGTAACACTTTTTTCTAGGGTATTGAATGAAATTACTTGGCATTGAGCTAATTCATTCGACCCTTCATCATCAAAGCAATCACATTCATATTTGGAAGGAGGAACGGAGGGACTATGTATGCTTCCCGCTCGAGGCATGGACTAGATTCCATGCAACCTCCCTTGTTTTGTTTTCTCTTGATTAGTAATTAAAGGTTTATGATCACATAGAAATATCAATGTCAAATGAAAAAGTGCTATAAACAAAGAAAAAGGCTTTAATTACTTATTGTGCAATATAATCATGATTGTGTTTTTTTTTTGCCGGTTTTTCCTAACAAAATTACAATGCAATCACCCATTCATATTTAGAGACTCATGAAATATCTTAAAGAAAATGATTTTGACAAAAAAAAAATTCCAAATTCAAAATGAGTATTTTGATTTTGTAAAAAAAAATAATTTAAAAAAAAAAGATTTCTGTAGTTTTTTTATTATGGATTGCATTTTTAATAATATACTAGTTTTTTTTATATGTATAATAGGAAATATAATTTACAAATAAAATACTAACAATTCAATTAAATATTTATAACCACAAACTATTAATAGCTTTGATCTACGTTGATCTCAAAAATGTTTATACAATGCTGAAATTTTGCATTACCCTAATCTATGGTTAATAGGTTACATCTTTTTTATAGTGGGAAAAACTAATGAAACCTTCTTCTTTTGTCACTTGTAAAATCCCTATTCCATATTCACCATCTCCTTTATGCACATTGATAAAGGGGACACAAAAGGCCAAAGATGTTTAGAACCATTCCCAAATAAACAATTATAGCACTCAAGGTGTTGACTATTGGGTGTAAGGCACTTTAGACACTCAAAGTCTAAATACATAGTCAACTAAACATCTAAACTAGACTAGAAGCTAAATTAATGCAAACTTTCAAATATCACAAGAAAAATAAAGTATTAGAAAATAGACAATGGAAGGCTATAAAGAATTACAGAACACACAAAAAATTTACTTTAGAAAAGCTTAAACTTGGAAAAAAAATGGACCTTTGAGCTTCACTTCTCTTATATTCCAACCAATTGCAATGAATGTTGACCTGGGTCACACCCAAAACCAACATATTCATATATCAGACATTATTTATCGATCGTGAAGATTCATTATACATTATCTCCTCTCATAAAACTTACATCATGTTTAATTTATAGGCATAGAAACCCCTAATCTGAAGCATCTGAAATCTGTATGAGTGGGTTGTAACACCCCAACCTCATTCACTGAATAGTAATATTCATGTACATTTAACACTTAGGGTATTGAACCAAAATTTTGAATAGGTTGGCGAGCCAAAATTATATTGAGACCTACATGCCACTATATGTATAAATATGTGTAGGCCAGTGGGCCAAGGTATTAATATGTTTAAGGATGGCATTCGTATGTAATTGGTTAAAGGAACTTTATTATTAGGCTGATGAGATGAATTCCATTGAGGCATGTGTGTCTCTGTATGTATAGTGTATTAGGCCAGTAGGCTAGCATACTTATGAGTTTAAGGCTATAGCACCTCAAGCTAGTGAGATTGTGAGATGATCACGCTAGTGAGTCTAGCTGACATGGAATTTAGTTGACTTGTTATTTTGTAGTGATTTAGGGACAAAAAGAGTATGGGGGGACAAGAATCCATTAAAAAAAGAACCATGATATGAAGGTATATTATAAAATTATAATATAATGTAAAGGGGACACCAAGTCTATAAAAAAAGTGTTTCCCCTATTCAGGGGAGAGTAAAAAAATGGGACAAGTGTCGATATATGAGAGCCTAGAGGTTACCTAAGAACTCATGGGGGGAAAGGAAATTTTAAAGATGTAGTGTTGTGTGTATACCTGGCCTCCTCAAATAAGGGTTGATTGGGAGTGTGAACCTATTGGTTCGGGGATGTCAAAATTGACACTTTGGATGTGTGAGGACCTAAGGAACTATGACTGTAATATGACTCATGGAGCTGAAATTTTGTGAGCATATTTTACTGCCTGAGATAGACACGTGGAGGTAGTGGCATATCTAGAGGGACTGCAAGAGAAAAGAAGGGGGTGCACTACTTGGATGTGGGGCAAATAGGGGATGTGAGATTGCTGGTTGGAGGTTGCCAAGTTTGGTACATTGGACCTATTATGTTTGGTATGAACTAGTTTGAGAATTCGATGCCAAGTGGAGTCATGGCCCTAGTTTAGGAGTGATCGACTATTGAGAGAAATAAAGTAGCATAGTATATGGTTGGGAGGAATGCCTAAGGTATGTATCCAACTAGAGAACTTAACAGATAAGTGATTAAAACCTGTTACATGTAGTTTCCTAGATTTTCTTGGCATGTATTTAATTTTTTTTTTATTGTTATTATGGCTGCAATGTGCACATGGATTTATGCATTGGTTAAGTTATGCATGTGTTTTTTAGTTATACATGGATAATGTTGAAAATTTCTGAGTGGCTTTGCCCAAAAGGAAGGTTGAGGACATGACAAGTGGTATCAAAGTCCAACAGTCAATACCAAGTCCACCTTAGCCAAAGATAGAATGTGAAGTGGGATTTACAAATTATATAAGCCAACTATTTGTGAAAACATTTCAATGAAGGGTGGTTTTCCCATAGCATTTACCTAGGTAATAATAACAATGTAGATGCAATTAGGTTAGACATTAAGAAACATTTGCACGTTGTCTAAGGGTGACAACAATTATCTAACAATGAATAAATTTCACTCGAGAACCCATGGGAGTATCACATCTAGTTTACTTGAAAAAAAGAAAATAAAACCATTGGAGGGACGCAAAGGAATATATTAACATCTTTTATTTATCAAATCAAACTTACATATGGATACTACAATGTTGTGTCGACGTGAATGCTCTATCGAAGGGAAAAATGGAGTTTGGAAAATGCATGAAAAGTGTTTGACAAATGCGTGAATGAGACAACGTATCATGGAATGCAATATTTATATGCTATTTTCAAAGTGGAAATGGAAAATATGCTTTTCATCCTTTCTCTAATAAGCAAGAAGCATGATCATCTCTCTAATATGCAACGAGCGTAATGCAAGCCTTCTATTTTTTATGTTGAAAGTGTCATAAAATCTTGTGGAGACATAGAATATTTGGAACTAAGAATATAGATCCATGTGTACACCATTAATATTGGATTTGTGTGGGATTCTTTTGTATGGAGTGACCATTTTTACTTGTACACTAAATTTGGTAGCACCATTATAGATCCACCTTAACCACAGATCTAGCAATAGCTAAGAGAGATCAATTTCATTAGGTGCAAACTGCTTTTAGAGTGCAAAAGCTGAATAAAATTCTTTTACTTTGACATATGTAATGCCACTGGAATCTTGGTATATGTGTGATTAAAATAAATCTACAATATTTCTATATCTATAGACACTTAGATAATATAATTTTTCATTGCTTAAATTGGATTTTTGAATGTATAAATAGATTCTAATTTCTTGAAACTTTCATGTCTTCTTAACTTACTTGGTAACATGGATTGTGTACATTACACAATCTTTCAATTTCTTTATATAATTTATACATAGTTTTTTTAATCATATATGATATATATATTGTTGAAATTTAAATATTTACTTAATATGGGTATTGAAATGTTTCATTTTTGGACTATATTGTCCACATTAAAATGTTTATATATATATATGTATATGTATATGTATATGTATATGTATATGTATATGTATATGTATATGTATATGTATATATATATATATATATATATATATATATATATATATATATATATATATATATATATATATATATGTATGTATATAGATATGTGAAATTTAAATATTTACTTAATATGACCATTGAAATGTTTTATTTGTGGATTACATTGTCTACATTAAAATGTGTTTTCATATGTGTGTGTGTGTTTGTGTGTGTGGGGGGGGCGCCGCGGGGAGAGAAGACAATAAAAAAAAAATGGACAGGTGTCCCTATATGAGAAGTGTAGAGGGTACTAAGAAATCTTGAGGGAAAAAGGAACTTTTGGAGTTATAGTGTTGTGAGTATAACTCGCTTGCTGAAATAAGGGTTGATGGGGATGTGAAGTTGTTGGTTGGTTGGCTGTGAATATGTTGATCAAAGTGATATGAAATTGTGGAAACAAGAGATCCAATATTCAATGTATGTGTTGTAACCCAATTTATAGAGAGGAGGACAAGTCATAGGCCCCAAAGTATAGTGGTAATAACTAGAATTGACGACATGTCATGCAAGTATGAGAATGACCAAGCTATTGATTCCTCTAGTTAGAAAAATCTATTATTAGGGTTTTAATAAAATTAAAAAGAAAGCAAATTTCTATATATAGAGATGTGAGATAAATATAAATAATATTACAAAGAATTAGCATAGATCCATCTTAGTTTTAGATCAATTAAAAATGGAGAGGAATCAAATCTCTCAAGGTACAAAATTTTCATCAAGTAAGGCTAGCCAAAAGTCAGTAGCAAGGATTTGATCCACCTATGGAAAGAGAGGTTTGAACATGGTTTATTCCGCCCAACCACCCAAACTAAACTCAATTGAATAATATATATATATATATATATATATATATATATATATATTACTTGACTGATGGGGAATTTGAATCTTGAATCTCATCATTTACATAATGTTTCATAACATGATAATCACTAATTAAGTTAGCCCTCATAAACTAAAATAATATATACTAGTGTTATCTACCAATTAAATTCCTACACATAATTAACTATATACTTAATATAAGATGCTTATACAACTTAATATTTATTTTTCCATAAATTTTCATATGCATACATTTATTTGAAATAAAGTCCACTCCTATATTGTTATACACATTGTATAATCATTGCACTATATATATATATATATATATATATATATATATATATATATATATAATTATAATTAATTAATTTCCTATCAAAGTATCTCGAAAGTTTTCAATTAAAAGGAAAAAAACTAGTAATGTAATTGTTAATAACTTGAGTGGATTTTTATTAGATAACTTTTACAAAACACTTAGTTGCAAAACAATTTATTTCAGGCATTTTGTAAGTGAATTAAGAGTAAAATTATATTTTAGAAAATGTATTTTTAAATAAAGTTAAATTATAATTAAATTTTATTATCAATTTATTACTATAATTAAATTTATTAAAAATTTATTAAATTAAAAATAAATAAAATTTTAATTAAAAAAAATATATTTAAATAAATATGATTCACTTATTTTCCCGTATGATAGCTTTAAAAAAGAATATCTAGAATGATATAGTGCATAATAGTATAGAATATTATCACTGCGTCTTCAAGTGAGTAAGGTATTGCGGGTCAAGTTTTGAATCCATTCATGTGGGTTCACATAGTTGATGATAGACCGCACTACAAAATTTGTTGGATCATAAAACACCAGTATCCACTTCCCACACTTACCCAATTTTGACCCAATTTTAAAAAGATAATCTAACAATGGTCTATATTATTTAACGACCAAGAGCGAAGTATATGTCAAATGGGTGGAGATACATTGAATTAGCATATAAAGAGAAGGCGCGTGATATTATAATTGATGCATGTCGCTGCTGCTTAGAACAAGTGTCAGAGGAGTTTTATAATTTTAGTAACACTCACGAACCTCATCCAATGGCATTGAAAGTGGTACGAATCTCACACCTCCTTTTTCTAATACAGAAAATCGTAGGGTGGCCGATTCAAGGAATGGTATGAATCATGCCCCCTTCATTCTAACTTAAGAGTCAATTAACATCTTATGGATTTCTCCACAACTTGTTATTGGAGATTCAATCCTTAACACCCTTCAACGTTCCCTTGGATCCTGACCACTGTATTATCTTATTTTTAAAAAGATAATTTAACGTCGGTCTATATTATTTAACGACCAAGAGCAAAGTATATGTCAAATGGGTGGAGATACATTGAATTAGCATATAAAAAGAAGGCCGGTGATATTATAATGGATACCTGTCGGTGCTCCTAAGAAAAAGTGTAAGAGGAATTTTATAATTTTAGTAACACTCAGGGCATTGGAAGTGGTACGAATCTCACACGTCATTTTTCTGATACAGGAAGTCGTAGGGTGTTCGATTCAAGGAATGGTATGAATAATGCCCCCTTCATTCTGACTTAAGACTCTGACAAATAACATCTTATGGATTTCTCCACAGCTTGTTATTGGAGGTTCAATCCTTAACACCCTCCAACGTTCCCCTAGAACGTTCCCCTAGATCCCGGCCACTATGTAATCGTTTTTCAACGTCATATAAATCCTCGGGATATTTTTTTTCATTTTTTTATTTTTTTTTAATTTAATATTAAACCATATTAATATAATTGAACATTAAATTTTGAAATTTAATGGTTAATCTTCTCATAGATTTATCTATTCAATTTTAAGAAGGAAAGAAATCAACTTTAGAGTGATGTTGTTGGTTGCTCTCAATTTAAAATGGAAGAGATGTTGGAATGCCTTACCTATCTTGTTATGTAAATATTTTGACTCGGTATAATTACATTGAAAAGTTATTAATAATTAAAATAAAATTGAGGTAAAATAGTCAATAAACTATTAGCAATTTTTGGGCTTTAAGTTTTGCTAATGATATTTAAATGTAAGAATATATATATATATATATATATATATATATATATATATATATATATATATATATATATATATATAGAGAGAGAGAGAGAGAGAGAGAGAGAGAGAGAGAGAGAGAGACTAGGTCGATCTTAACTCTAAATATACTGAGGAGGGATGGCTGGTCGAGACGTATACCCACTTTTAAGAGTTGACAAGGCTCAAAGCCTTTAAAGCTATTCCACATGTATACACAGCTTTAAGAGTTCACAAGGCTCAAAGCCTTTAAATTTAAGACATTGGGGTGGACATTAAGCAGCTGGTACACCATTTAATATAATCTAGTTGTTACTAGGGAAGCCCTCAACATAGACTCACTAAAGAGAATCAACATGTCAACTGAAAGAGATAAAGCTACAAGTTAATGATAGAAAGTAATTATTCTATTTATTAAGTCCTACATTCTAATCTAAATGATTAGATTGTTAATGATAATGGAAATAGAACATTGTCTTCGAGAGTGGGGAAGTGGAGCTCATAAATGAGCTAGTAGTTACTTCCCACTGGAGCTCATAAATGAGCTAGTAGTTACTTCCCACTTGGTGGATGAGGTGGAGGTAGTTACCAAATACATACTATTTTGGTTGAGGGGGTATGGTTTTTATCTTTTACTGATAGATAATTCACGTAGTGGAAGAAGAAGGTGAAAGACAAAAAGTGACAAAAAAAAAAATAGAGAAAAAATAACTTGGGTGGCACTAGTTAGCTCCAATCTTAGTTTCCATATTTATATTTTTCAAATCTGTACTCCTAAATTTTTATTATGTGATTTTTTTAATGAAGTTGTAATATGTTTAATGTCTAAATTCTACATAATGGAAAATAAACTATTTTTGAATATAAAGGGGCATGTAGTAACATTTTTATGTGGAAAATTCTAATCATAAATGCAATATTTTAATGTCAAATTAGTATATATAAAATGACAGAAAAAAAAAAAAAAAAAAAAAAAAATAAAAAAAAAAAAAAAAATAAAAAAAATTATTATAGTAGAAACACTTTATTAGTGGTTTGCTCAAAATCAATATAGATTCATCTTAACTTTAAATTTGATGAGTGAGAAAAAAAAAATATATCCAGGTGTAAACCTTTCCTTAAGTTTTGCACTATACAATGTTTGCTTCTTGAGAAATTTGATCCCTCTAAGGGCTTGGTAAATCTAGAGTTAAGATGTATCTATGCTAGTAGAGTTCACTAAGTAATTTGAAAACAGCTGAACCTACTATAGAATAGAATTGAGTCTAATTTCTTATTTTATGTCTAGGTTTAAGATAAATTTAGATCGTGTTAGATCTAAGACTTTTGTGATCCATATTGTAGATAGATAGAAAATATTTCAGATTAATCACATAATTAGGATTTGGTCGACATTTCGAACCATCTAATGTGGTTCAACCTCAGGACAATACGAAGAAGGAAAACGATATCAATGAATAAATAGTAAGGATGCATCATTGCCTAGAGCTATCTGTTAAAACTAGTCATTATTTAGTTAATTAGTTAGAAAATTAAAATATTTTTAATTATTTAATTAATTAGTTAGAAAATTAAAAGTAAAAGTTTTTTAATTAATTTAATCAATTAGTTATAAAATTAAAAGTTTTTAATTATTTAAAAATATAATAATTTAGGAAAAAAGGGTTAAATTATAAAACCATAAGGGGAGGAGGGGTAACTTATAGTATAAAGGAAAACATAAAAATATTAAATAATGAATCATATAATAATTTGATAAAAAAAATAAAAAATAAAAAATAAATTAATTAATTAATTAAAATGAATGAGTCATAAAATGATGACAGGGTAAACCCACAACATTCCCTTATTATACGCTGGGAAAGTTAAATAAACAAGTCTGGTTATTTTAATATCTCAATTCAGAGAATTGAGATATTAATTCAACATCTCCTCTATAGCTATAACCCAATAGTCCATCTTCCCATAATTCCGTGTAACTAACACTAAGCGTATATGTGTTAATTTTCCCTTCCACTCTAAGGCTATGAACCCATAGTCAAACCCCACATAATTATAATGAAGTCCTGGTCCCACATATAAAATCGACGATTCAATTAAATACACACACCGTACCTTGTTAAACCCACAAAACTTAGCAACGATCAATACATGTATATGCATGGACCCCAATGTTAATGGTCATCCCCATCCAACGGTAGGAAGTACGTTGCCTTGCTTCAAATGATCTGACGTCCCTAGTCAAATCTCACGTAGAATATTACGCATGAGCTTTAACTCACGATGAGAGTGGTCTTCCAAAATTACTCAGGGACACACATCACCCAGTCTATGGGATCGCTCCAAATTCTTAAATACAACTTACCACCTTTGTGCCTCGATGATATACTGCCGGTTTCATTGTTCATCTCTTCATGGTTCCGCGCCCCTTACTCCAGGTTTCGTCTTAACGTTTCAACGCAAAATACTCTGCTCTCGCTCTCGCTTCAGTCAATACACAGTTTCGTTCCCCTGCCTACTCATGTTGTTTCGATTTCGCCTTTTAACCACGATTCATTCTACTCCAGACTTACAAGCTGAACAACCCTTCTCAAGGTTCGACCAAATCCACAATTGAATCTTACATGCAGAACTCTGATCAATCTTTGTCTTAATTGCGTAGAATACCATACACATTCGACCACCACGTTATCGTGGATATCGAATTCTCTAAGGATGCACAGAGCGCACTCAAACTCTAACTCACAGAATTCAATGCCCACAGTTCCATCACACGGGTTATACAACTACTTCTTGGGATGAATCCACACATTGCCAATGGGTCTTAACACAGGGATTTATCACACATTCTCATCACTGAATGCGCAGATAGACTTTTAAATAAATCAAAGAGTCTTGATTAAACCCAGCTCACGGAGATACAGGCATTCTTCACACAGAATCAAACTAACAATTGCACATAAATACTGAAACAAATCTTCATTACACTGTGAATTAACTTACAAGCCTTTTAGCTAGCCAGATCTTCGATGAGTTGGCCCTTCTCCTCTACTCTGTCTCTACTACAGTCCTATGCAACCTGTGCAGCTCTCTAGGTAGGCCTCCTTATTATGTCTATAAGGCTTATTTTTATACAAACCCTAAATCGACTCAACTCCTCTAACGCTCGAAACTCTTCATATCTCTAAATCTGAGACTAACGCTCTGACAGATAGAGATGGACTCCTAAAATTAGCTTAACTTCTGAAACTGACTATCTCTTCAGGTGCCCATCAATCATTCGGGCAGTTACAATATTTTCCTCTTCAATTAGCAAAAAATAACTCAATTATGAATATTTACATGGGGAAATAAAACATAAGACCCCCCTTTACATTTATTTATGGACAAAGGTTGTTTTGAGCCTAATGCCCCTGCATCATAAAACAAGTAAGAGAGAAGGGGTAAATAATAGTATAAAAATAATATTAAAAATGAATAAGTTAAGAGAAAAAAATAAGAAAGGACTAATATACAATAAAATGAAAAGGCGGAAGATTTATAATTAATATTATATAGGGTGGAGAGGGGGGCAAAAAATACATAACATCAAGTAAATAAAGAAATATATATATAAGAAAGGAGGTAATATAATAAAATAGCTTCTAAAAAAAAAAAAAAAAACCAAATGGGGAGGAGAATAAAACCAAAGGAAACATCGCAAGGGGGCTGAGTCACCTTGATAGGGTTGGTGTCCAGCTCTTACTTAGTTTCCACCCATCATCTGTGTTGAGATTTCTCGAATGTCTCTCAATTTCAATAGCCTCCCTTAGCTTTCTATGATGGAAGTGATCCACCCTAGCGATGATCTTCTGCCTTTTCTTTTTATTGTATATTAGTCATTTCTTATTTTTTTTCTCTTAACTTCTTCATTTTTAATATTATTTTTATACTATTATTTACCCCTTCTCCCTTGTTTTATGACTCATTCATTTTAATTAATTAATTAATCTACTTATTTATTTTAATTTTTTTACCAAATTATTATATGGTTCATTATTTAATCTTTTTATGTTTTTCCCTATACTACAAGTTACCCCTCCTCCCTGTTGAGATTTTTCCATATTATTTTGGCACAAATCTCATGGATAATGCCAACAATAGGTTTTGTTGCAAAATTGATGGCATCAAATCTTGAAGAGGAGATTTTATATCCTATTTTGTTGTGATAGGATGGAATAGAATTTATTATTCAGTTTCTTCTCTACATCTATAAATTGCAAGCTCATAGAGGCAGAACACATGAGATGTGAGGGTGAGGAAGACGAAGTGCAGATGTGAGAAATATACTGTTGTAATCTCCTGTTGAATAATAAGAATGCCGATACCTCTGTTTGGTGGATGTAGCCTAGATTTGTTGGGTGAACAACGTTAAATTGTTGTATTCATTTATTGTTGTGTGTGAATTATTTTGTTTTCTGTTGTGCTTAATTCTGACAATTGGTATCGGAGCAAAGTTGAGCCACTGCATGACAGTGATCTTATGAATTCTGAGCATCGATTCACCTGGCGAATTGTTCTGTGTTGAACGTGGCTATTAGTGCAGAGAAGAATTTCTATTGATCTATGTGGCCGTTGTGTGGAGCGTAGAACTATGGCTATTGAACTGTGTGGCCGGTTGAAGGCTGCAATTGGTATTCACTTTGAAAGTTGGATTGGATCATGAAACCAGCAGTAAAACCACTGCTAAAAGATGCAAGATCGGTGAACGCAGATTGTGATTATTTGGATTGTGTTTGAAGGAGTTAAAGAGAAAACACCTGGTGAACGTAGATCGATAGCTGTAAATCAACATCGATCAACAGTTTTAAACTCAATTGGAAATTTGCAGTGTCAAGTTCAGTGCTAGCTGTGGGATGGCTTGATAAGAAGTTACTGTCTGTGTATTATTTTCATTTGTTTTTCTGTTGTTGCTGGATCGATGAGGATGCCATGTGCATAGAGCAGAGTGTATTTCTAAAGTGAGAGAGAGCATATTGCTGAAGTGTGGTAATGTGGGGCCTGCGCACAGAGAAACGATTGTGTGAGAGCTATAATAAATAATTTCAACTTGTTTATTATAGAATGCTAATTTTTCCATTAGCACTTGTGTTTGCTAAAATTTGTTGAATGCTCCATGTGAATATATAAGTGTGGCGTATGAAGTCAAATATCATGATTATAAGTCATTTTTTTTAAGGTAATTTGATATTTGTTGGTATTAAAAAAAATGGATCCATGAAGGGTCGAATTTGGACTTGTTTAGGGTCACATGGAAAGTAGATGCCTGCAATAATCTGATTGTTGAAATCTGAACATGGAAAAAACACAAAGTGCTCGATTTGAGATCGAGAAGTTCAATGGCAGAAATAACTTTGAAATTTGGAAAGTCAAGATGCACGATTTACTCGTGCAACAAGGCGTGGCAAAGGCACTTTTGGGAAAATCCAAGCAACATTTTGCCATGACAGATGACGAATGGAGCGACATCGATGATAGAGCACTAAGCGGCATACGATAGTGTTTGGTGAATGATTTTTTATTTAAAATCGTATTAGATACAACAGCCGCTGGTCTATGGAAAAAGCTAGAAAAACTATACATGACTAAATCCTTAACCAATAGGATTCTTTGGAAAAGACAGTTGTACAACTTGCGCATGAAGGAAGGTATGACAATAACTGATCATTTGAATACCTTTAATACTCTCTTGGTGTAGATAGATAGCATAGAAGTAAAATTTTATTCAGAAGATAAAGCTTTAATTTTATTATGTTCTCTGCCTGAGTCATAGGATCATTTTGTTACTTCTATAAGTCTTAATTCATCAGAAACCCTTGAATTTGATGATGTTGTTGGAGCTATGCTGTCTTAAGAAACCAAAAAAAGGTCAAATTTAGAAACCTCTACATTAGAAGCAATGATGGTTAGAGGTCGATCTAAAGAAAAATGCTTCTTTTAGAAAAACAACTCTCGGTAAAAATCGAAAGGGAAGAAGAGTAAGCTAAAATGTTGGTTTTGCGGAAAATTGGGAAATTTGAAGAAGGACTGTTGGAAGAGATAACAAACATCCAAAGGGGACTCTTCAACATAAAATAAGGAAGCAAACACAATAGATATAGATTCAGGTTCGGCATCTGGTTTAGGTATAAGTGATGAAGTTTTATCAATTAAATTTTTAAATCATGATCAACATTGGCTATTATATTCTGGTGCGTCCAATCACATGTGCATCCATAAACAGTGGTTTAAATCTTATAAGTCAATCAATGATGGGGTAGTTTACATGGGAAATTATGTCTCATGTAATGTTGTGGGAATTGGAAGCATCCAGATTAAAATGTTTGATGGGACAAATAAAATATTAATTAATGTAAGACATGTGCCTGAACTCAGAAAAAATCTTATTTCTCTAGGACTGTTAGACACAAATGGATATAAAACTTTTATTCAAGGTGGAGTAATGAAAATTTATAAAGGAATGCTATTAGTAATGAAAGCAAAGATGGTTGGAAATATTTTTCAGTTAGAAGGAAGAACGGATTCAAATCATGCTTCAACTGTATCTAAAAACGATAGTGATTCTATTCGACTATGGCATCAACGATTGGGCCATATGAGTGAAAGAGGATTAAAATTTTTATCTGATCTTATGTTACTTCATAGTTTAAATTCTTTTAATTTAGATTTCTGCAAACATTTTATATATGGGAAACAAAGCAAGAAGAAATTTAAAACTGGAAAACATACTAGTAAAGGAATCCTTGATTATATCAATTCTGATGTTTGGGGTCCATCTCCTACAACCTCATATGTAGGATCATCATATTTTGTATCTTTTATTGATGATTTCTCTAGAAAAGTATGGGTCTACATGTTAAAAAGAAAGTCTGATGTATTCACAAATTTCAAGCAATTTAGAGCATTAGTAGAAAATATCACTGGAAGAACCATTAAATGTTTAAGAACTGACAATGGTGGTGAGTTTAATTCAAAGGTATTTGATAATTATTGCAAGGAAGTTGGGATCAAAATACATAGAACTACTGCTTATACTCCTTAGCAAAATGGAGCTGCTGAACGCATGAACATGACTCTCTTAGAAAGAGCAAGAAGTATGCTAAGTAACACAAATTTGCAGAAGGAATTATGGATAGAAGTAGTATCTACGGCTTGCTGTTTTATAAATCAATCACCATCAACTGCAATAGGATGAAAAATTCCTCAAGAGGTATGGAAAGGTCATCCTTTTGATTATTCTAAACTGAAAGTTTATGGTTGTGATACATATGCTCTAATTCTGAAACATCAGTGTTCTAAATTAGATCCTAAATAAAAAAGATACATTTTTGTTGGATATGGTGATGGGATTAAGGGATATAGGTTGTGGGATCCTACAACTCACAAGATCATCATTAACAGAGATGTTAAATTCAATGAATCTTCACTTGATAATCTAGATGTAGATAATAAATTGAAATAGGAAAATGTACCTAAGTTTCAACGTATTCTGTTTGAAGCCAGTTCAAATTTTGAAGATAGTAAAGATGAACAAGTTTTAGATGAAGATCATGAAGAAATTCCTACAGATAATAATCAACAATTTGTGTAATAACCAGAAACATCTTTAAGAAGGTCCATGAGAATCAGACATCCTCCTAAAAAGTATGATGATTATGTTACTTCAGTTGTTTTAACCACTAATGATGATGGACCTTTATGCTATTAGGAAGCTATAGAAGGTTCTAATAGTGATAAGTGGAAATAAGCTATGAAGGATGAGATGAAGGCATTAGACAAGAATGCCACATCGGACCTCGTACAACTTCCCAATGACAGAAAAACTGTAGGATGTAATTGGGTTTACAAATTGAAAAGGGGTGTTGATGATAAAGAAAACAGGTACAAAGCGAGGCTGGTTGTGAAAGTTTTTTCTCAGAAAGAAGGAATTAACTTTCATGAGATATTTTCACCAGTTGTTAAAATTGTTTCAATTTGGATTGTCTTAGCATTAGTTTCTTTACTGTATTTAGAATTACAACAACTAGATGTTAAGACTGCATTCTTACATGGAGATTTATATGGAACAACCTGAAGGGTTTATTCAAAATTGCAACAAGAAATTTTTCTACAGGTTCAAGAAATCATTGTATGGTCTAAAGCAGTCACCGAGACAATGGTACAAGAAATTTGATTCTTTCATGATGAGTCAAAATAATATAAGAAGTGAATATGATCATTGTGTTTACTTTAAGAAATTAAGTAATGGCATATTCATTATCTTCGTATTATATGTTGATGATATTCTTTTAGCAAGCAAAAGCATAACTGAGATCAACAGGTTAAAGGCTCAGATGGCTAGGACGTTTGGTATGAAAGATCTAGGAGCAGCAAGACAGATTTTGGGCATGGATATTTTTAGAGACATGAGCAATGGTAAGATGTGGTTATCACAATAGAAGTATATCGAGAAAATACTCTTAAGGTTTGGTATGAACAATGTGAAGCCAGTTTCGGTCCCTTTAGCTTCCCATTTTAAGCTTTCTTCAAGTTTATGTCCTAATACAAATGAAGAAAAGGAATATATGTCTCGAATACCATATGCTAATGCAGTAGGAAGTTTGATGTATGTGATGGTCTGTACATGACCAGATATTTCACATGCAGTTGGGGTTGTCAGTAGATATATGGAAAATCCATGGAAAGAACATTGGGTAGTAGTGAAATGGGTGCTTCGGTATCTGAGAGGCACAAGTGATTATTGTATCACTTATAACAGAAGTAGTGAATTTGTTTGTGGATATGTTGATTCTAATTTTGCAGGTGATTTGGATAAGAGAAGGTCAACTTCAGGATATGTCTTTACTTTTGCAGGTGGAGCTATTAGCTGGATGTCAAAGCTACAAAACATTGTTGCTTTATCCACTACAGAAGTAGAATATATAGCTGCTTCACATGCTTGCAAAGAAGCAGTTTGGTTGAAATGTTTTTTTGGTGAGTTTGGTAGGTTGCAGGACAACATAAAGTTATTTTGTGGTAGTGAAAGTGCAATTCATTTGGCTAAAAATCGAGCCTATCATAGTAAATCAAAGCATATACCTATAAAGTATCATTTTGTAAGACAGGTTATAACTGAACGGGGAATCTCTCTTGAAAAAGTGCATACAAAGGAAAAATGTGCAGACATGTTCACAAAACCAGTTTTATTAGAGAAGCTACGATGGTGTTTGGCTTCTCTTGGCTTGCAGAAAAAATAAAAATAATAACAGGAATAAGGTATCAGGCTAATTGTTGTCAAGGTGGAGATTGTTGAGATTTTTCCATATTATTTTGGCACAAATCTCATGGATAATGCCAACAATAGGTTTTGTTGCAAAACCGATGGCATCAAATACTGAAGAGGAGATTTTATATCCTATTTTGTTTTGATAGGATGGAACATAATTTATTATTCAGTTTCTTCTCTACATCTATAAATTGCAAGCTCATAGAGGCAAAACACATGAGATATGAGGGTGAGGAAGAGGAAGTGCAAATGTGAGAAATATGCTGTTGTAATTTCCTGTTGAATAATAAGAAAGCCGATACCTCTCTTTGGTGGATGTAGCCCAGATTGGTTGGGTGAACCATGTTAAATTGTTGTCTTCATTTATTGTTGTGTGTGAATTATTTTGTTTTCTGCTGTGCTTAATTCTGACATTCCCCTCATCATTTTATAACTTAAACCCTTTTTTCCTAAATTATTATATTTTTAAATAATTAAAAACTTTTAATTTTCTAACTAATTAACTAAATAACAGCTAGTTTTAACAGCTAACTTTGAGCAATGATGCATCCTTACTATTTATTCATTGAGATCGTTTTTCTTCTTTGTCTTCTCTTGATGATGAACCACATTAGATGGTTCGAAACGTCGACCAAATCCTAATGATGTGATTAATCGGAAAGATTTTCTATCTATCTAAATTTAGATTGGTTTAATTTTTTAAATAATTTATGTATAGGAAAACATATACCTTAAAAAATTTAATCCTTTCTATTGCATAATTCAAGTTTAAAATAAATTTATGCTAGGTTATTTTTTAATATATTGTTTACATTTACCATATTATAACATACCTTGTTATTTTCACAATATGTGACATAAAACACATTTTCATTCCATATAATTTCAATGTAATAAATTAATATTAAACTCACATAATATGAGAAACTAGATTCAGTTCAATTACAAAGTAGGTTTCACTTTTTGTAAATTACTTAGTGAATTCTAATATCATAGATCCATCCTAAATATAAATCTAACAAGGGTTGAGAGGGATCAAATAGGTTTACACCTTGATAGATTTGATTCCTCTAAGATCTTGGTAGAGAAAAACACTAATAAAATCTTTCTACTATACCATATTTTTATATAATATATAAATAGTTGACATTAAAATCTTTTATTTATGATTTAGATTCTCCACGTTAAAATATTAATGCATGCCCCGTCATATTCAAAAATAGAAAACATATATGCATAGGATATAATCTCTCTCTTTCAATAGCGGGAAAGCCTATGATAACTCAATTGTCAAACCAATAATGGGGATATGAATCATTAATTGGCTAAATGTTAATGCATGCCCTCTCATATTAAAGAATAGAAAAGATATATGCATAGGCTATAATCTCTCTCTCTCAATAGTGGGAAAACCTATGATAACCTAATTGGAAAACCAACAATGGGGACACGAATCATTCATTCTCTACTATTTGTGAATACAAGCTAGCTCATCATTGTCATTCAAGAGAAGGCTTTCACTCTTACTAGATGTTTCTGGATCTTGGGACATTAACATGCTTCCTTACATCTCACTAAGCCGAATTGTTAACTAAGCATATTCACATAGACACATTGAATTATATATATAACATTAAAGAAATTATACATATTTCTCATGCTTTAATTACAAAGAATATATATAGATATATATATATATATATATATATATATATATATATATATATATATATATAACTAAAGATGCATATTAAAATATTTGATTTATGACTCACATTGAATTATGTTGTTATTAATATATTTGTGTTTTGAATAATTAAATATTACATAATATTAATAATATTATTTTGAAATGCTATTTTTTATTCCATATTAAATTATTAATTAAGTAGTTAATAATTTAGATATCTACCAAATACCGAAAAGTAAATCAAAAATATTTTAAATGTCAATTACTTTATGTGTTTTTATATAAAATTGATGTAAAATAAAAATAAAAATAAAAATATTTTATTTATAGTCAATGTTAATTTTGATTATTATTTTTTAATTTACTAATGTGATTAATATTTATTATTTTTAAATATAATATTACTTGATCATATCTCTATAATATTGAACTATAAACCTCTCACCATAACCATAACTCTAAGTCTAAAAATAACCAGTTTATCTATGAATTTCAGTGAAATACACTAAAGAGTTACCAATGTAATAGTCACCATGTGAAATAATGATGACTAAATAAAGAATTTAGAAAAATAACATCCACTCACGAGAAAAGGAATTTGATAAAATTCAAATGAAATAGCCAATTTTGATGACATTTTAAAATAAATGTCTCTAACACAAATTAATGTGTAATGTATGCATGGTTAAGAATGCATATTATATAAAAGCTAGAATGACACAAGAGTCTTATGATGTACTAGCATAAAAACCTCTTGTTTCCCAAATTACGTGAAGATTGATTGGCACTTAGCAATCTCTAAGGATTTGTTCCAAATGGGTCTCATGGAGTAGAATCTCTAAGGATATGTTTAAAATGAGTCCCCTAAAACGTTCTCCGCAAGCATGCTCAAAACCCCTTCTATGAATGCTATAAACACCATTTTCAAACAATGCTACAAAAGTGGGAACCCTAATGTTTAAAAAATCACTTGCTAGGTTATATGTGAGGGTACATATACCCACTCACATACAACAAGAATCTCGTTGAATCTAGGGGTACCCAAATGTAGAAAACCGGGTATGAACAACACCCACATTACCCAAACGAATCTATGGATACCGAAATGCAGTAAAATGGGAATGAGATGCACCGACATATCCACAACTATCTCAGCTATTCCCTAAACTCATTCAAACTCCAATTGGCACTGATCTAACATGAATATGAATACAACCACACAATAGTGACTAAGATACTCCTTCAATGTAGTTATCCCTTTTATTATTTGCTCCAAATGTAAATGAGATGAACACATTGCCTCTTTTCAATTCATTTTCCAGGATATGATGTTGTCTTCATATGGAGTGGCTCAATGCAATGCTCTTTTGTTATTTTCTCCAAATGAGATGAACATCCCCCTCGTTTCAGTTCACTCGTGAGTTACGATGTTGTTTTTGGGTGCAACGTTTCATTGGGATGATTCATGGTTGAGTTCATTGAATACACGTTTACATACATACCCATTTGCATCTTGGATTATTTAGAAACTTATTGAGAAACAATAGAAAAGGATGGGACAACTCGTAATATTAATGGAGGTGAATCAGAGTATTTCTAAGAGAGATGATGTATTTTCACAACCAAATATATGTTGGACAAGAAGAATTTTTTTGGTGGTGTATTTTAATAGTGATTATCAAAATATATGTTGGATAAGAAGATTTTTTTATGGTGTATTTTTTATAGTGATAATAAATTTTGCATACTTTTCATGGTATTGATTTTCAAAAATTTAATATTTAAATGTATAATTACATTGGTCTTAGATAATGTCATAGATTTCGTGTTTCTTATTAGTCTGTGCTGCAGGCACCGCTAGGACTATAGTAATTGAAATGGCCAGGTTAGTATTAGTTCAATTTCTTATTGTCAAGAACAATCACGAATAAGAAAAGTTTTTTAGGCCCACACTATATCAATCTTTCTTGCCATCTTATTTGGACTCTTCCCAGGGCGAGGAGGAAAAGCATGTGTTATATTTATTATTTTTCTTGGCATTTTGAAAATCATAAACTAATGCTAGCATTAGTCGAAGGAATTAAATGCTAGCATTAGTCGAAGGAATTAACAGCCTCTAGTAGGAAGTATTAGTATAGGTAATAGTATAGATGTTTTCGCATCCAGTTCATATGCTCGTTGAAGTTGCCACCTGTGAACCGTCATGCATACTGTAATAAAGAGTTATCGAACAATTGTTGGAGGGAAAATCACAATCTCCTTATAGGATTAAACAACAAATGAGCATGAGAGTGAAAGGGTCTCTGCAAAATGAATTTGAAAACGTCTGTGCAAAGCTCACCCTCAACCCTGTAATTCTCTGCATCACTAGTATTCTCTGTAATCCTGTAAGACTTGTAATTATATACATCACTGGTATTCTCTGTAAGTCGGTAATCCTTTGTAATCTTATAATCCTCTTGTAGCTAAGTTCTGTAAGACCTGTCAAAGTCTATAAAAATATAAGACCTGTCAAAATCTATAAAAATATACTTTCCATGATGCTTCCTAGTCTGTCGTTTTTATATAGGGACACCTTGAAGTTGGGCGGTTCTGTAAATGTTTAAGTCCTTGGCTGAGGCAGAGTGAAATGGAACAGAGCTAAGAAGAGTTAGTTAATAAAGGTACTTGCAAGTTGCTCTAGTCATTGAGTATACAAAGTCATCCAGTTGGAAGCCAAAGAAGGAGACATCTACCACTGGGCCTGTTTCTTTCCCTTCCATTTATCATATTATTTACTTTTTAGAATATTTTATTTTATATATTTTTCATGCAAAGTAATTTTTCTATTGTTTCAAATTTATATTTACAGTGAAAATATAGTAATTTACAAACTTGAATTCTGAGTTCTATGCCCATCACCAGGACCATTTCCCAATCCAATGCCATACACAGTAGTAGCACTATATGCATGACTAGATGCAGCATTCGACTCTGTAGATTCCATTTCTCAAATAACGAGAGAAATATGAAAAAAAAAAAAACATACACACACCAACATTATACATGCTACTAGATCCACTTAGAATTGCTACTACTCCTGTTTGTAGTAGCCGTCATCAAGCCCGCTAGCTAAATGTTCTAAAAAGGTAGGTGCCTCGCTTGGTGCAGTAGAATAAGTAAGTAGATGTAATTGAAATGAGGGTTTGAACGCAAGACCATAAGGGAGAGGGAGGAGGGATCATAGGAACACTAGACTATAGAGACTGTGTTACTTTCCCTTTAGTTGTAGGGTAGATATTTATCATTTACTATAAGTACCGAGCTATCCTATAAAAATGAAAATCATCAATATCCTGAGAACATCGATTCTCTTCTTTTTGAGGCGGTACTCGGTGCCATAATATGAAAGTATAGGGGCGTAGTGGTAATGTAAGTAGGCATCTAAAGTAAATATAATTTTTCAAAGTGATACTTATCCATGGGGAATAAATTATTTTTCCTTTACATTATACTATTTTGATATGAAATATAGTAATTTACAAACCTGAATTAGTGGGCTTCATGTAGATTATATTTATCAAAGAAATAAGCAGTAAAACCACCTACAACAATAACACAACAAGAAAATTTTAGGGCCAAAGACCTTACTTGAGCTCAGTTTGAGGGGAAGAAATAAATTGCTTTAAGGAAAGGACCAGGAAAACGATTAAGTATGGATGGGGAAAAAACAAATCTATCTTCAATGGACATTTTAGTGCATTACAACATCACTTGAACCCTTAAAAGGAGTTAGGAAACCATCGATGGCTCAAAATCCAATTGAAATGGTAATTTTAGTGTGTTGTAGTGTCACTTGAACCCTTATAAGGGGTTGGGAAATAGTGAAGCCATCAACCATATTTGTGTGACTTGTGTTCGCTCTTGTGTTAAAACAAGCTTATGCTCATACAAGGCAAACTTCACTACAAGGAAAAGACCCTTTAGCAGAGGTTATGAAGGGGGTTTTTAGTGTTATAAAATTGGCCAAAATTGTCAAAAAAGCATTTGAGATAACATTCGTTTATGGTTACGGAGGTTTTGGCGGGGCTTTTAATAGAAATTAAACAAAACTAAAAAAAAATGGGCGGCCGGAGGTTATTACTGATGTGTTTTCATCGGTGCGCTACTCTGGACTTAACGCACCAGTGCATACATGAAGATGGTGCCCCGGGGATTCCTCAGTCGAGCGAACGCACCGGGATGTTTAGGTGTAAAACTACACCGGGCGTAGTGTTGGTCATACAACACATGAGGCCGTTCTAATTGGTCTTGGGATTTGTACAGTGCCCATAGGTTGTATCAATGCACTGGTGCGTATTCCTTTATGATGCACTGGTGCATCATATCATAGAAAGGCACCAAGATTTATAATTGGTGTCGGTATTCGTGCACCCATGGATCGTACAAATCCACCGGTGCTTATAGATACATAAATTCCCCAGTACGCAGTATCACACAAACACACCGATATTTATAACTGGTATCGGTATTTGTGCGGTGCCCATATATCGTACAACGGCACCAGTGCGTATAGACACATAAATGCACTGGTCGACAGTTACTAACACCCACCAGTTTTCATTTTGTTTTTTCTATAAATATCGACGTGTGACAATCCAGTTATTGTGATTGTTTTAAATTCATTATTCATCAAAAGTCGACACATCTTATAATAATATTCATATTAATTACATTTTTATTAATGAATTTGAATGTGTTGTTTGGATTAATTTGTTATATCATATCAGAATTATTGTGGTTTTTTAAAATTCATTATTCGTCAAAAGTTGTCACATATATATCTTATAACAATATTCATATGAATTAATTTTTTATTAGTGCATTTGAGAACGACAATGGAAAACGCAATAGCGACAATGGAGAACACAATAGAATAAATTAAAACATATTTTATGATTATATATATATATATATATATATATATATATAAGATGGTGTTTATCATACAAAATGGGACAGTCATTCGTATCCCTTTGTCTTTCAATTGGGACACTATGTCCATTACA